>PVKS010003659.1:0-101270 GCA_004027875.1 Aplodontia rufa
GGGGGGGGGGTACTCCTGGAGATAATTGCAATATCCAGAATATTTTTACACATTTTATACACATTTTATATTATTTTGTTAAAATCTTGTAAGGTTGTTCAAAAAAATAATAATAAATAAAAAATTAAAAAATAAAAAAAAAGAAAAGAAAGTGAAGAAGGGCCACTTGGTGGAATAAAATGAACCAATATGTACAGAAACATATCCAAATATTTTTAAAGTGCTATGACGTTAAAGGAACATGATGTAAGAATGAAAGCCAAAAATCTTTATCCCTAGCAGCTCTGACAATAAATTTCTGGGGTTTTTGTTAAAAAAAAAAAAAAGAGGCCTGCCATGTTCCCACAAAGCACCGCAGCAGGGGGTGAAGGGCAGGAAGTCTGAGACGCAGTGGGGAGACCTGATGATGGGCAGGGCTCTGCTGGTCATGTGAAGATTTGGCCTTTACATTGAGGCAAATGTGAATGCCTCATTAAGTCTGAGAAGAGGACTGATATGAACAGAGTTATGTTTTAACAGTGTTACTCTAGCTACTACATTGCCCAGAAACTGCTGGGAAGCAAGGGCAGAGGCAGGGAGCCCAGTGACGCTGCTGCCATCATCCAGGCGAGAGAATATGGAGCCCGGGATGGTAGCAGCGGTGATGATTAGGAGTGGTCAGCTTCTGGGTATATTTTGAAGATGAAACCAATAGTGTTTCCTGTTCGTTCTGGTCCCAGGTAAAAAGAAAAGAAAACGGGTATTGAAGATGACCCCAAATCTGGGGCCTATGGACCAGAAGAACACAGTTACCTCTGACAGAGATGAGCTGAGACCACAAGAGAACAGTGCAGATGAGTTTTGGCCACCGTGTGGTTGAGATGTCTATGAGATGACTCTAGCAGAGCTTTCATGGAAACGGACATCTAAGTCTCGAATTTGGGAGTATTAGTACTCTTCTTCCCCTTTCCTCTCCCCTTTAGGAGTTCTCCTACCTTCAGAGACCCAGGAAGCAAGCTGTGGTCTAGGTGGACTCTGCTGACCTTCTGGCATCTCACCCAGTGTAATGAAGCTCAACACACACGCCTGGGGTGCCAGGCCACTGTGTGCTCTACGCTTCTCCAGGTATACCCTGGTACTCCTGGTGAGTGACAGTCCCTATGACTGCCCATACCAAATGGAAATGCTGGAAACCTCCCTGATCAAATCTCCACCGAACTGGAGGGAAGTAGATCTTGGTTCCCTACAGGCCCTGGGTGACAATACCTATCCAAAGCTCTAAAACCCTGCATAATCTTTGACCCAGAAATTTCAAATAAAGAAACAGGGCTGAAGGAAACAGACAAACATTGGAAAATGAGGACCTCAGCATTATTTACAGCACTGGAAAACTGAAACAACAGCAGGAAATTAGTGAAAGAGATAATGGTATATCCTTATGATGGAATACGACACAGCTATGGAATGTCGTGTTGAAGAGAAAACTTAATGGCCGGGGGAAATGGTCATAAGATATTAGATTTACAAAACAGCATGTGCATGTTGCTATAGATGGTGGTGGGAGGGAGAAGTAGAGGAGGATGAGGATTGTATATAGTAACAAAATCTTGAAAGGAACTATCTCTGCATGGCAGGATTTTGGGTTGTTTTCACTCCGTTCCTGGGATACCTTAGGTTTTCTAAATTTTCTATTGCTTTGCATGCACTATTGCTATAATCTGAAAAAACACACTAAATAAAAACATGATAAGTATTTTTAAATTTTCAACCTAGTACTTCTCAGAGGGGGAAAAAAAATAACATATTCTATTCATGAGACTTAAATTTGAGCGTAGGAAAAACGCCTGGCCAGCACAACCTCGTACCTGGAGCTGGAAGTGTTCCGTGATGTGACGGTAATGGCCACCATTTACTATGTCTACTGTCACATGACAGCTGCCACCACTGAGGCCACAATACTGATAGCCAGATGCATACAACTGACAGACTGCATTCATTGTGTGAGAGCCCACATCTGGTACTCCTGGACTTGGGGTTAGACAAGGAGCAAGCAGAAGCAAGAAGGAAGACAAGGTCTTAGAATCCTAAGCAAAAGGGGGCCTTGGCATGATTCCCAAGGCCACCCTCCCACCCACCAAACCTGAACCAGCATTTTAACAAGTCCCCAGTGTCTTTGTGCACTAAGGTGTGTTTTGTTGTGTATTGTGTTTTGTTTTTCTTTTTCCTTTCGGACAGGGTATTGCTATGTTGCCCAGGATGGCCTGGAACTCCTGGGCTTCAGATCCCCCTACCTCAGCCTTCTATGTAGCTGTGTATATGCTACCACTACTAGTTTTAAAAGCCCTCTCCATAATACAACTCAGTTTCCCAGTTTGTTGAGATGATCTTTTAAAAAAGTATCCGAAGGAGCAGAAGGATTAATTATCTAAAGCATGTAAATTCACCTGAACCACCCAAAGTGCAGAGCTTCCAGGCCCTTAGGCAATGTCAAATCTCTGGCTCTGACCTTGGAAAGTGGCTTCCATGTGATAAGCATCTGGGGGATGCTGACAGAGAGGAAATATTCCCTTTTTACCAAGGAATACTGACACTTCACTGGCTGTGAGGAAGATTGTGTGCAAATGGTTAACAGGGCACAGCCCAGCAGTGAACAGGAGAGGAGCAAAAAGTAGGCCAAGGGACTGACCCTATAGCTCCAGGCAAGGGCCAGGGCTTTCCAGCACTTAGTGCAGCTGTGTGGGAGTGAGCAGACCGTAGGGGGAGAGTGCACTGCTGTCCTGCCTGAGGTGCCCCAGTTTGCCAGAAGGGGTTAGGGGAGAGGAAAGAAGCCTTGATTACCATATCCATAGTTGCTTGGAACAAGCAAATTAGGTCACTCACCTCGTACATAAATTACTCAATATAGGATCCCTTTTTACTCCCTTGAGAAAGGGAAGGAACTAAGGTTTAATAAGGTATAGTTTATGCACTGTTTCTCCATCCTGGCTGCACCTGGGTACCTTTACTGAGTTCTGATGCCTCAGAACCCTCCCCCAGGGCAGTGGTAGGGCACTGGGGCAGGGCCAAGACTGATTCTTGGTTAGAGCTCCCCAGGTGATTCAATGCAGGCTAGGGTTGGAATCCTGGCCAGACACAGTAGTCAATCTCTAAACCTAGCATGAAAAGCAGGTAGAGAATCATTATTCTCTTATTTATTTAGGTATTGGGGACTGAACTCAGAGGTGCTCTACCACTGAGCTACATCCCCAGACCTTTATAATTTTTTTTTTTTAATTTAGACACAGATTCTCACTAAATTACCAAGGCTGGCCTCAAATTTGTGATCCTCCTACCTCGGCCTCCCAAGTGGCCTTTAGATAATCAAACTGATACAGGATAGCAAGGAGACAGCTACCACAGGAGCCAGGATCTGCTGGCCTCCATCTATAGCCCTTTGTTTTCCCATTTCAACAGGCACCTCCGTTCTCAGCAGGCAGGGATGCCAGGGTCCGCTTGGAGGCAGGCCTGCAAAACCCTGGAAGTGGACCCTGCAGAACCCCCAGTCTCTGCTCTCCCCAAACCCTCATCTATGACCACAGCACAACTGCACTGAGGCTCTGTAAGCAAGAGCTAGAGAATTAGGTGCTAAGGAGGTGAGATAGCAGGAAAAGAGGCAATGCAGAGAGCCACCATTCACACAGGAGTCACTGACCAATAGGTACTATGCACGTTGCTTCACAAATCTCCTTGAGGTAGAAATGTCTGCTTTCCATTTTGTAAGTGAAAAAAAAATTATAGAAGCTTAGAGAATCTAAGAAACTTGCTTGAATGTGTATGGCTACCAGGTAGCAAAGCAGAGAATTCCACTTAAAATATGTTGGTATTTTTTTCACCATCTTACATGGCCCTGGAAAGCACTTAAGAGCAATACATGAGAGAACCATTCACAGTTAGAGAAAAAGGAACTCAGGCTACTTAGCTGCACCTCAATAAATTACTTCTATTTTATTTTATTTTTAGTTGCTTAGTTTATTTGTTTGTTGTGGTGCTGGGCATTAAATCCAGAGCTTCACATATGCTAGGCAAGGTCTCTACCACTGAGTTATACCCCCAATCAATAAATTACTCTTAAGACACTGTAAATAATGCTAACTCAACAATAACAAGAACTCACAGAACTGTCACAAACATTCAGGATAATCCTACAAATAGCCCTGCCAAATTCTCATTGTTATACCCATTTTATGGATACGGAAATTAAGGTGTAGAGATATTAAGTAACTTACGCAAGATTCCACACAGACACAAAGTGTTACGATTGGGTGGCACCGAATTCAGAGCCTCTTCAAGCTGTCAAGGGGAAAAGCTTGGGAGATCTTTCTAAGTGGCAGGAAGTGACCAGGACCCCAGGGTCAGAGATTCTTCCTGGAACATAGTTAAGGTTGAGCTTCACAGCCACTGTCACGTAGCAGCTCAGGACGATTTTTTTCTTTAGCCCTATTTTGGTTTAATCATTCTACCTGCAAAACGTCACATGTGCTTTACATATTCCTTGATAGAGAGGAGCAGCAAGGCTGGAAAATGTTGAGGGCTTAACACAGTATTGCAATGAAGTGCATCTCGACGAAAACAATAAACAAAATACAACAGCCCACGTGCAAGGGGCTTCCCAGTCTGTAGCAAAGATAGCTCAAGACCAGAGTCAGAGGGACAGGAGAGCAGGGGTCATGGTTCAGAACAGGACGCCTTCCATGTCTTCCTCTGGAAAGTGGGGTTCCCACCAATTTCCAAAGAATGTCATGGGCATTAAACAAGTAGATGGTACCACACGCCAGTACCTGAAGTCATTTGCATCTTTATTTACCTGTATGCACCAGATGTTCTACTAAAGTGAACACTGAATCCTTGCTGCCATAGATGTGAGATGGATTCTATTGCTTTGCCTATTTCTAGATAAGGTCATGGAAGCAATAGAATTAGAGTTAGTCCAGATCCCATGGCAAGGAGGTGATGGCTAGGGCCTCAATCAATCCCCAAAGCTAAAGTTCTCAACACCCTATTCTGTTTGATCCGAATCATCGCAGACACCTGTAGAAAAACTTCAGTGGCCATAAAGAGGAATTACAATTTGATATTAGGAAGAACATCCTGACCTTTAAGTCAGTAATTCCTAGAAAGCATAAATTAGGAGAAGCTAGGAGTCTCTTTTTACCCTTCAGTAAAAGAAGCACAGACTTCAGTGGGATCTACAGTTCAATTTAAAAAAAAAAAACTAAAAATAAAGCACAAAACTAAGGAAAAACTCAAAACAATCATTCTAAAACCATCAAAGTTTCTATTAATTTATAGATCAGTACTCTTAATATTTTATTTATCTTTTTTAGTATTGCTTCAATAAACATCTACCTAGAACAATATACTTGGGATTTAATGGCATTTAGTATGTTAACACATTTTATTATAGCATTTTCCCATGTCACAAATCATATTTTCAAAAGCAATATTTAATCTTAGTACAATATTTCATGGTCTGACTCTGCCATACTATACTTACCCAGTTCAACTTTTTATATATTTTTCCACTAATAAATAACACTGCAATGAACACTTTTATTCTTAAACCTTTTCTGCCCATCTCTGATGATTTCCTTTGGCTAGATTCCTAGAATTGGAATACTGGACGAAAGGGTACGAGTATTCTAAGACTACTGACAGTTACTGCCAAATTGCTTTCCTAAAAGGATATATTAATTTGCATTTCCATCAGCAGCAAAGGGGAGTGCCTGTCTCCCAGAATCTTCTCCAGGATCCAACATTGTCTTTAAAATAATCTTGGCTAATAAGTGACAAATAGTAGCATGAATCTGCAAAGAGGCATAGAGTGTTTAAATAATCTACCACTACTCATACAATGCATATGTGGCACTCCAAGGATTTTAATTTGTCTTTTGTCTCCCCAAGCTGAGTCCCTAACCACTGCCTCAAAGTATATGCCACAACTTGGGTTACTTAGGGCTGGTCCTGTGCTAGCCATTGATTTAGGAAAATTTACATTATTTTTACAAGGACAAGAATCTTTGTGTTATTCTTTGATTATCCCAAACTTCAAGACCAATCCTGCCCATGAGAATTTTCTGCAACAATAAAAATGTTTTATAGCTGCAATGCCCAATATGGTAGCCCTATCCACTTGTGGCTATTGCGCACTCAAAGGCTGGCTAGTCCAACTGAGGAAATGAATTATTAATTGTATTTAATTTTAATAAAATTTAACTTAAATTGTGACTAATGACTACCATATTGCATAGCACGTCTCTCCACCATCTAGTGCTTTGAAATAAATATTTGTTAAGTGAAGAACACGTATAGCTTGCAATTCCACCTGACTCTTACCATACTCGTGTCAAGGCAAGAATTGATCTCTTCCTCCCTCATCTCGCTGTGTCCATTTGTTCTTTCAAATGGAGGATTAATACTATTTATCAGTCTTGTAGGGTGATATGAGGATGAGCTAATTAATGTTTGCAAAGAGCTGCATTACTGACCGATTCTCAGAATAATTGCACCTTAATAAAACATTTAAACAACTAGTTCTCATCCAGGGGCCAAAGAAGGGCTGGGTTTATTTAGTAAAATGCTGGTTTCTCTGACTCATCCTGAACCTGATCTTTTCACTGTAGACCTCATCAAAACAAATCACTTTCATTTGAAAGCTTCTACCAATCAGAAGATACTGAAATCTACCTTTACAAGGGTTTTGATGTCACAGTTTGATGACTAAATTAATAATACAAACAAGACTGGGGAGGGTGGGTATTTAACCAACTTGAACAAATTGCTTTTAAGCTCTTAAGCACTTTAATTGCTTGCATGATAATGATGCAAATTTTTAAATGTCTTGATTCACTCCCAAAGTAGGCCCAGAAAAAAGGAGAAATACTTTTCTTCTAAAGAGAAACACTTTGCTAAGCCCTCCATTCTAATTAGATGACATTCTTCTACAAAATTACAAAGTTGCCATTCTAAGAACAGAAGGGTTGGGGAATCAGAGTCCTATGATCAGGTGTTAGTTCTAAGCACTTGACATTGGGCAAATGGCTTTGCCTCTCTGAGCCTGCTTCCTCATCTCAGAACACAGGGCAAAAGTAGCTACCAGACTGTCAGAAGGCCTTCATTATCAGTTTGTTTTGCTCTTGCCCAATACTTCTAACTCGTCCACAACTGCTAGTCAAGAAGACTGACTGCGTCCTCCCAACTTAGTGGAAATGAAGATGCCAATTCTTAAAATCCAAAAGGACAGAATGGACACATCCCTTACAGTGCCGTTCCACAAATGAATCACAGCTCCTCTTGATTTCTACAGCCATAACTGTTACTTTATGAAATAAAGTCAGAGCAACAGACAGCTTGAAACCTTGTTACCCCAAGTGTGGACAGCTGCCTAGCATCACCTGGGAACTGGTTAGAAATACACATTCTTGGGGCTGGAGTGGTGGCTCAGTGGTTTCGGCGCTTGCCTGGCAAGCACGAGGACCCAGGTTCAAACTCCAGCACCACGTACACAACTAAGTGTTAGAGCAACTAAGGCCATGTGAAAAACTAAATAAAGCTGTTTCTCTCTTTCTCTGTCTCTCACTGTCCCTCTCTCTTTAAAAAAAAATGCACATTCTTTGGTACCCACAGATATAATGAATCAAAGTTCACCTACAAACAAGATTCTCCAGCACGGTGTGTACATGTTAAAATTTGAGAAGCCCTAATTTATACAACATTAACTCTGCCCTGCTCTCCCAACCCAGTTTTATAGATAGGGAAACTGACTCTAGCAATTGGCAAGGTTTGGCCCAAACCATAAATGTACCAGCAGCAACCCTTTTGGTTGACTTTCAAAGAATTCAAGACCAAACCTTTAGAAGCAAAGGTGCTTTTTCTGAGACAAAATGCTTAAAACCTAATTTCTCAAGCATGTTAATGATTAAATGAGATTGTTAAGGGTACACTTTCACCCTATTGGCTGTGAGTATAGTGCTCCCATACTCCACAAAGTCAATGCAAGATGCAAGGCGGGTGTGGGCCTAGATTGGGGGTGCTGGCCTCTGCTCCTAAGATCCTGCTTCACTATGGCCTGATTTCAACTGTTTTCCAAATGAAAGCAAAGCCTGATTTGATACTGAGAATATGACAAAGGACAGAAACATTCCCTTGCCTTCCCTAGTGAAAGTGGAGAGGTTTAAGTATCAAAGGCAGCATCTAAATCTCATCTGAAGTCAGGCAACCAGTGGAGCGGCCTCCTTCTATGGTGGCATGCTGTCCAGCAACCCTGAGGTGACCTCTTTACCTGATCTAAAGGAACTCCTGATGTCTCCTGCTGAGCATGGGGACACCTTGGAAATGAGAGGACCAGACTTCCCCCACTAACTCCACAGAATTCTTTGTGAGATGACGAGTCATTTAATCATAGGGAACAAATCTTTTCTAGGTCACAGAAATCCATCATGTGAAGGAGCAAGATTGAGGAATGTCTCCTCTGATTGAAGCGGATCATGCAAGGAGGGGATCCCCCAACTAGTTTCGCATTTGAAACAGCAAGTAGGCATGTGAACTGATTCATTCACTGTGTTCTGGGATGTGAAGAGACTCAGTTGGGTGATTTTTCCAGTGCAGTACTCTGTAGAAGGTGGGGATAGGCTTGCTGGGGGACTGTCTCCTTTGTAAAATCTCCAGGGGCTAGTCTGAAGCCCCTGAGGCCAAGAAAAGGAAAAGAGTAGGGAGGGGAAAATCCACTCCCTCAGTAAAAACTGGAAGCACAGGCACTTCTCTGAGGAACTGTTTGTCATTTATCAGGACGCCAGCCCCACCTACAAGGCTGAGGAACATATTTACATATTCCAACTCCACTGCTGGCTGAAGAACTACAGAAAGTAATGATTCCAAGACAGCCAGGGAAGGGAAAAGGATTTGCCTACGGGTTCAGCAGAACATTTCAAAGTTATGCAAATCCCCGGCTTAAGATGCGCTGGTCACTCCTACCTTCCCCTACCACCTCAGCTACCATGCCTACAAGGATTGCAAAGTAAACAGATTCTGGCTAAAAAGATGAAGAAAACAGTTTACCTTCCTGCTTCTCATGTATGACAAAAGCCTTGATACTATAACCGTACTTTCTAGGAATTTGTCTTTAGGAAATACTAAAATTGCACAGAACGTACAAGGGTGATTATTTCAGCTTTGTTATAATAAAAATTAAAATAGACAAGCCAAAAAAATTGAATCATTTAAGTAAAGTGTGTCACATTAAAACATTGAGGCTCTATGTAGCCACTAAAGATGCTGCTATAGCGGGAAAGTTATAATATGGATAGATTGTATGCTTTGTCATTAAATTAAAATAAGCATTCAGATGTTATAATTATGATTTCCTTTTTCTCTCCATTCATAAAAAAGTCACAAGATACAACTCAAAATGTAGTGAAACTTATTTTGCTTTTGCTTTTCTCTATATTATCTGAATTGAGGCAATGAACACATGTAAGTCATTAGAATAGAACTAAAGTTAAGGAAAAAGTTGAGACAAAGTAACAAACATATAATCCATAGAAGGCCAAGCACAAATATATTTACATTGCTCCATTAGATCAGATCCTTATGGAGAACTGTTTGCTTGGCTCCCTGGGATCTGGGGCATGTGACTTTCATGGTGGCTCGCACAGCTGTCAGTGCAAAGCAGATGGAGCCATTCAGCTTTCAGTTATAATAAGTGAGGCTGATGGACATATAAGAAAGTGGATAAAAACTGGCCCCTCAGATCAAAAATTGACATTGATTTACCTTGCTAGACTCTTGGAATCCAATCCACGAGGAGGTGATTTAAATCCCATTATTCTTTTGTTTTACGTTTTAGATTTATGGATATGGCAGAACTTAGTGGGACTGCAACAATCAAAAACTTTGGAGCCAGGCAGAGGAGTTGTTCCTTAGGACAGAACAGACAGCTGAGGTAAGGATTTGTACCATTGTGTACTTATCAAATATCATTTTCCTTCAACAGTTAAAAGAGTGTGAACTGGCATCCTAAATTGAGTTCCTTGCTTGCCTTGTCCAACAATCTCTATCTTAAATTCCTAATCATCTTCTTTCCCATAGTGGTAACTTTTGAGCTGGAAAAATGGGGTTATGTAACATGCCAGTCTGCACAAGGGTATAATTCTGTCAGAAAAAGGGACCCGATGATGCAAAAATTCTAACAAAACTGGAAATGACTTTTCTAAGAAAAGGGAAGATATTTTTGTTTCAAGCATTTGAAGCTTGTTTTAAATAGACTTTTCATGCAATGTTGCTAGTTCTTTTGGGGCTGTTGATTTCCCTGTCAAACTTTACCCTACAAATGCAGAGTGTTGGAAAGGGAATGATTGTCTTCAAAGGGCCCATAGAGTGCCAGAGGTTTTATAGATGCTAATGCTCACAATGTTGTAAACTAGACAATATGTCCCATTTACAGGGCAGAGAACTGAGGCGCCAAAAACAATTTGTTTGAGGCCAAATATACTATATCAAAAATATGGAATAGAACCCAATTCTATGGAAGGAGAGTCCTTAGAAATCAAAGCTGTTCATTCCACAATATTCAACCTCCTACGGGAACATCTGCTGGACCGGGAGCTCACTCTCTCATATTTAAGATCATTCCATTCACTGTAGAACTGTCTTCCTATGGTTCCTGTTTGGGCTGAGCACAGGTCCTGACCCTTATGGCAAGGGCTGACCCTTTTCCTCCACAGTCTACCAGTGGGTTTATAGGCTTACTTCCTCATTCTACCACTATACCCCAAACGAAGCCTTGGTAAGGACAGGATATTGGCAGCCGAACTTGAGAATCTCTCTAGAAAACAAAACCTTCCCATCCCTGACACTTTGCCAACCCAGGAAGATGGAGACTTCACAGGGCCACCATGCACCCTGCCCCTACACACTGCAGGACATAAGCTGGGATAAAACCTTCCCTGAATTAGCCAGAATCCTGCCTGAACAACCTGGGGACATAGGCAAGGCACTGCGGAGAGCAGAGTGTGCTGTCAGCTCAGACTGGCCTAATTCCACTAGGTGGAAGGGGGCAGGTCATCACCCTCTCCAGAGAAAACAGATTCTTTCTCATCCTAATCGTTCCCTTATAGCGCCTAGAAATAAGGGAATTCCGTTTTCGTGCTGTCTGGCTTCGCCACAAAACTCTCCTCTTCCCAACACACACCCACAGGGGACAGGGAGAACTTGCTCCCACCGCCACCACCTGTGAAAACACCTCTGGTAAGTTTGGCAAGAAGAGATCCCTGGGAAAGCCCAGCGGCCGGGCGCCTGGAGCACACTCGGGGTCTGGAAGAAGGGGCTCCGAGAACCGAGGGGGAGGGAGACACAGCGGGGTTCCCAGCCCTCCGGCGCTGGGGTGCTGGAACGTGGCCTGGAACGTGGCAGTCTCTGCTCGGGTTTTGTGTCCAGGCTCCGCCCCTAGGCAGCCCCGCTGGCGCGGACCGCAGTTCAGGCCACCGTGGAGTCCAAGGCCCAGGGCGCCGGTCCGACGCTCGCAGAGGGCGCCATGGGGCCAAAGCCAACCCCGGAGGCCTCGGAGACTGCCAGAGGCTGGGGAGGTGGGCCACGTGGGGCCACTGCAGTGGCTGGGGAGGCGCGATGAGCGGCGCTGGGAAACAGGTTGCCGCCAAACCCATCCCCCCCCCCCGTCCGCTCCGCCACGACCCGATTCCGGTCCTGCCCCGGGAGCGAACCCGGCCGCCTCGCAGGCCCCTTCGCTACTGGCCGGACCCAGCGTCCGGGCCAGAGTCCTTCTGGCAGCTCTAGTAAAGGCGCCTTCAACAAGGTCAAGGCGCCGCCGGCCGGCACCTGGGGATTTTTCCCAGCCGACCACTGGCTTTGCAATCGCATTGTTAAGGATCATGGCAGCGGCAGGAAATCTGAAGCGCCCCACAGGTCTATGCGAGGGAGGATTTATTTTACAGCGCCGAACACACTCAATCAGACCCGGGGTTTCAGGGGGAAGGGATGGGGATTTTTAGTACGCAGGAATGTGGCAAAAACAAAACACTTCCTACCCTTGTACACCGACATTTCTGGGGAGTTCAGGGCCACTGAGTCCCAGACTTCAGTTCGGAGGGCTCAGTCTTGGCTTGGGGTAACTTATCCCTCTATAGGCGAAAAACAAGATTTAAAAACACTCTGCTACTGTGGTTTCTCTATCACAGTCCATCAATGTGCTACAAGGCTGCGGCGGCGAAAAGAGGCAGCCAGATGGGGAAAACAAACGCAGTAGAAGCAAACTGCTGTCCGCGAAGGGACAGGCGAAGAGAGGAAGCCATACCCGCATTCATTCCTGTTCCATCCCGTTTGGCGCCCGGGCTAGCCAAGGGAAAGGTACATAATGGTAGCCGCCCCCGGAAGAGGCCAGCAATCTACTTGCTAACCCTTCACCTCTCGTTAAACTGGTCAGGGATTGCTGGGACGCCTGGGCATCTCTAAGTGAGACCAAGCATCTCAGGCAGGTTTCTAGACACGTGAAGGGCGCTGAAAGACCGGGAGGGGCACCTGGAAAAGCCAAGAAGAGAGTCTTTGGGGCTCCCCAGAGCACAGACATTTTCCTAAAACGCTTTTCCCTGGAAGGCCTTCCTACAGCCCCCAAGGGAGACTCCAGGCTCTAAGAACTCAAAGAAATCTGAGTTCTGACCTGCTCTTCCCAGAAAGAGCCTGAACCCCCACCCTCCCAGTCCCTGACTCAGTAACTGGTTCTGTGGGGACAGCAATATCAGCACCCAATACTCATCGCAGAAGTGGGTGCCGGGGTACAAGACGTTCCCATTTCTCCACTCCTGAAGTGGAAGTCCCCGAGTACTTACACTCCCCAAGCAGGAAAACTTTCAGGCTTGTCTTTAAAGAACTGGGTGCTGGCATCACAGTTCTGGGTTATCACTGAGGCAGCTTATATAATTGCCCGCGATGCCGTTCGGCAGATGTCCCTCTGTGCGCGGCCGCTCAGCTCAGCACTTGGACACCCTCTGGCCTCAGAGCTCGGGATCCTGAGCGTGCCCCACCGGAGCCTTCTACAGAGCATCAGGGTGATCTGGGCTAGTCAAATGCCAAGCATACTCGCAGGTTTCAGCAAAAACCCGGCTGCCTCCCTGCGCCTCTTTCGCTGCGTTGGTGGATTATGGTTAAATGCATCTCTACAAACCTTCTCGCCAAGGCTGGGGGGGGGGGGGGGGGAGGGGAGGGAAATAGGGAATGGGTGGGTGATTGGTGCAATTCTAATAAGGGCTCGGCAAACAACTGAGCAGTCGTACTCCTATTCACATGGACCAGGGTGCAGAAACCACCTTAACGTCTCGCTGGGAAAGGTGAGCCAATTTCCAAAGTTAGAGACCACGCAGTTGAATTTCCAGTACTTTCCACCCTCGCTTAAGCGGGGGCAGGGCAGAGACGAGGTGCGCAGCGGACAGAGAAGCCTACCCTACGGATCCGCCAAGAAGGATTCACTCTTTGAACCACCCTCCACCCTTGGCCCAAGTACTTGACTGTGTATTCCTTGGCTTCTCCCTCTCCCCCGCCGGCGCTCTCTCTTTCTCTCCCCGCGCCACCACCTTCGCGTCTGCTCCTCCAATATAAAAACTGCATTTTTAAATCTCAAGGAAAATGACTAAGGAGCTCAGTAATCACATTTCAACACAGAGCATCTTTCCTGAAGCTAGGGGTGAGAGGGGTCACACACACACACACACACCCGGGAGCCCCCCAGAGCGTCCACCCGGCGACTGCAGCCTCAACTTGCTCCAAGGAGAGCATGAACACTGCGGCTCGGCCGCACGCAAGGCAAGAGACGAGGCAAGGCGAGCGCCGCGCGATTTGCAGAGGGCGCGGGGCTGGGGTCGTGTCTCCGGGTTCTCGGCTCCAACTGCAGCCCGCGCACGGGTCCGCTGCAGCCAGCGCTCGCCCGGCAAGGTAGACTGCAGCGCTGGAGCCCGGCGCCGCCTCGCGGGCTCCTCGAAAGCCCGTCGGGAGTCTGAGGCGGGCGCTTCTGCATAAGGGCTGCGGGCGGCTGGGCCATGGTTGGCGGAGAACGAGAGCCGGGCGCAGCAGTCGAACCTGGGGCGCGTCTCCTCCTTCCCACCCGCGTCCAGAGTCCCGGGCCCGCACCCACGTCTCTGCTGTTCCCCAACCCTCCTTCTTAGGCTCCAGGGGCTGCCGCGGCTGCGGCACCAGGCTCCAGACTGGCTTGCCTGGTCGGCAACCCGCGTCCCAGCCTCCCTCCCTCTTCCCACCCCGGTTAAGGGCCAGGGGAGCGGGCAAGCGTCTCCTGGAGCCCTCGGAGCCGCGGAGCTGCCGGGTCCTGAGAGCGCAGAGGGGCCACGGAGCTGGCGGGGCGCCGCCGCGGTCCCCAAGGCGCTTTTCCGTAGAGCGGATCACGCCGCCTTACCGTGGCTGCAGGCTGCCACCGCCGGGGTAGCCGGGAGGAGGGCGGCAGGGAGGCAAGGCGCCGCGCGGGTGGCTCCTCTCCCTCTCGGCGGCGGGGCTGCTCGGCTCCGCGAGCTGAAGCGGGGTGCCCAGGAAGGAGCCGGTCCCGGCTCTGCGCTCAGCTCCAGCGAGACCAACAAAAGCTCCCGCGGGGAGCGGAGCCCCAACGAGCCTCCAGCCGCGCGCACACGCCCGGCTCCCGCTCCCGGCCGCTCCCGGCCGGCGTCCCTGCCGGCACTGCTGCCCCACATGAAACAGCTGCAATCCCGAGGCTTCTGGGGGGTTGGGGCGGTGTGTGCGCTCGCGTGTGTGTGCGAGTGTGTGTGTTTAATAGCTTCCCTCCTCTTCTTCCCCTCCCTGCCTGCTCGCCTGCCTGCCTCTGTCCCCCACCCTAGCTCTCTTACACACTGAGAGGGCGAGTGAGGCGCGCGCGCGCGCACACACACACACACACACGCACACGCACATGCAGGTTACATGAATGGGAGGCGGGAGCCAATCCTACGAGGCCCTGCGAGCCACCACGCACAGGCGCTTGGAGCAGGGCTGCACCACAGCGCGGGGGGGCGCCACGCAGGCCAGGAGCTTCTCTCCCGGGCCACTGGCCCGCCTCCCACTCAACCCCATTTCTCCCTTGTCTCCAATATCTCCCCTCTCCTTCCTTTTATCCTCTCCGCTTTCTCCATCTCTCTTCACTCTTTTTATGTCAGTTTCTTTCTCGAATTCTCTGAGCTCTCTCAATTCGGTTTCTTTCTTGATCTCCTCTTTTACCTTCCTTGCCTTCTTCCTCGTCCCCTTTCTAAAACTTTCTCCTCCCTTGTCCAGACTTTTCTCTGCTTCCTTCCCTTTTGCCTTTGGTTCTGTTTCCTCCCCTTTCCTTTCTCTCTTTCTCCTTGGCCTCTTGGTAGTGATATCTGACCTCCTCTCTTTCCAGGGTCTCTCTGGGGCCCTGGGCCTCCGTTCTTGCCTGTGCTCTTAATGTTATTCCACACCCACAATACTTTTCCAGGGACGAACTCCCCAGTGCCTACTGCAGCACAGCCAGACGTTATCAGGAGCTGAGAGCTTGAGTTCCTTCTTCAGGCATGTAAGATGCCCAAAGAAAGGCCCTTTTTCTTCAGACAGCTTCCCCCCAAATCATGGGAACAGCCACTGAGTGGTGATAACAATCATTGGGGGAGGGAGTTTGGGGGGTGTACACTAAATGTGGTCCAAGAGATTTGTTTCTTGCAAGTCTGAATCGTAATCACCAAGGAAGGGGAATTTTTATATAATGGGAGAGGCAACTTCAAAGGCTTTAGAAACTGGAGAAATTCATCCTCCAAGGTCGCTGCAGGCAAGGACTCAGAGATGAAGGACTCAGAGATGTAGGACTCTAGATGTAGGACTCATTTTCCCTCACCCAGCCTCAATTTTCTCACCTGTAAAATGGATTTATACCTACCTTGTTCGTGTGCTGAGGTTTAAAAAAGAAAACTATGAAAACACTGGGTATATAGGAGATGCTCAATTAATGAGCACCTATGTGTCTAGTTGGTCACAGATTATAAACCTGGGGTATTGGATATCCCTTCAGTATATCTGAGACATGCAGAAAGGCAGGGATGGGGATAGGAATGGGTAAGAAGTTTCCTCAAACTCTGCCCAATCTATTTTTTAAATCTTCACAATAAGTGAATAGTAATTAGTGACAAAGCCTCTGAGACTAAGGAAAATGTCAGGTCTCTGCCTTTGGATGGCATTTATCCACTTCATGTCCTCACTACAGACATCAAAGCTAGGTACCAGCTATGACTGACCATCAGATTCAGTTCTTCAACAAATGTTTGTTGACCACCTACTCTGGCAGGTGTGAGATGAGTTCTGGACATTTTAGGAGTGAGGCAAACAGATCCTGCCTGCTGAATTTAGAGCGTCCTAAACATGTCTCATGAACCTATCAAGAGAAAAAGAAACAAATACAAGTGCCATTTGTTCGGTGGCCAAATCTTGTAAAATATGAAGTCTATGACAAGAGCATAATAACGGGGTCCTGGAGAGAAAATTTTGGAAACCACATTCAGGCTGTGTACCTCATTTGATTGATGAGAAAACTGAGACCCAATTGCTAATGCAGTAAGTAAAAGTATAATGAGAAACAGGGTATTCACATAGTATCAGACTGCCTCCCCACAAGTGCTGATCACTTCAAAGGGGAACATGGTAGCTTTAGAGCAGAAAATCTGGCAGACTCCACTCCAATCAAGAGATTAAAATCAACAGCATCAGGAATGTGACAAATAGACATTATGAGCCATCTGATGTGATGCCCCGAGAAGGACATAATGTCACCTCCATGGCATTTCTGCCAGGAACGAATAACCTGAATCTAACCATCAGGACATGTCAGACCTGAAGAAGAATATTCTTCCACATAACTATTGCCCTGCTACTCGAGATTATCACAGTCATAAAAGACGGTTCCAGAGTGGTTCAAGAGTAAAAGAACAGTTTCGTTGTAGGACAATAAATGTAACATGTGATCCTGGATTGGAACATTAATGGGACAATTGGCAAAGTTTAAATGAAGTGTGTAGATGAGACAACAGTCTATATCCATGATAATTTCCACTCGATGGCTATGTAGGGGACTATCCTCAATTTTAGGAAATAAGCCACTGAAGTATTTAGAGGTGGAAGGGCAGAGAAGGAACAACACCAACACTTGCCTTCAAGGACAGACACGGGTATGGTGAGTACTTGCCTACGGAATAGAGAGAGTGTAACCACAGAAGTATGCTCAGCCTAACACTTGGGGGTAAGGAAAGACTTCCAGCAGCAGATGACATTCAAACAGAGTTTCAAATGCAGGGAAGATAGCTAGACCATGAAGGGGTGAGAAGCATGCACAAAAGCAAGAGGCACACATAGCAGCAGAACTGAGCATGTGAGGGGATGGCTAGGTGGAGTTCAGGGCAGTGGGTAGGGTTGGCTATTAAAGGGGCCTAAGGAGACCAAGGACCCAAACATCCTCAAAGCTTAGTTACAGGGGCAAGAGCGGTGGCTCAGCGGTTGCAGTGCTTGCCTGGCATGCGCAAGTACCTGGGTTCAAACTCCAGCATCACATTCACAACGAATATTTGGAGCAACAAAAGCCATGTGAAAAAATAAATAACACCAATTCTCTCTCTCACTGTCCCTTTCTCTTAAAAAACAAAAATAAAAACAGTAACAACAAAAAAACAGTTACCAGGTTTGGAGTAGGTAGAGCAGGCTTTCACAGTAGAGGAGAGTTGTGATCTTGAACGTATTTGGAAGAGATGAGGAATAGATGATTTGTCAGCAATGTGGGGAAATGGAGTAATGGAGGTAGCTTGGGAGACCAGCAACAGAACAAATAAGTCATTAGGTAAACTAAGACAATTGTCATGAAGAAGAAGGGAGGAGATACAATGAGCAGATTTTGGTGGCTGATTGGAAGTGGGCAAGGAAAAGTACAAAGTGACATGAATTTCTCAGGCTTTGCTGTCTTGGTGTAGGGTGGCACTATTCATTACATTATCATGAGAATTCAGGAGAGAGTCCAAGTTTTAGCCCAGTGATTAAGGTCGATTGTTGCCATGTAGTAATCTAACTCCATAGCTAACTTGAGATTATTCTGTATGGCTACTCTGTCCCACAGGAAATAACCGTAAAATTCAGCCTGTGACCCACCAAACAGCCCACTCCATGTATTACCCAGAAAAGCAAGAGATTGGATCTAGTAGTGCTATATGATTTATGATAATGGTTACAGAATTGAAACAGCCTAAGGATGAGTAAATTGGAGTATAGCCTTTGTTGGAATACTATGCAGCCCCTGTAAGGTGTTTCTGTCTAGTTTTTCATGTCATAGAAAATCCAATATTACTAAGTAAAAATTTAAACACAGACTTTATAATTATTAATTATGTAAAAATCCTCTTGTAGAAAAATCTGGAAAAAACCTAACATGCGAAATATTAATAATGGTTGCTTCTGGGTGGAGAAATTTTAAGTAATAGTATTTTATACTCTCTCTGTCTCTCTCAGTATTTCTAACTTTCCCACAATGCACATTCATAACTTTTTAATAAAAATTAAGAACCATCTTTAAAAATAAAGTCACAGCTGTGATCTCCACCTTCCACTTGATTCGCCATTCAGTGCACCATTCCCACTCCCCTAAAGAGTAGCTAACTGCCTTTGGAGATTTTTCTTAGTGAAATATATAAAGGCATTTAACAAATCAGGGGAAATGATCAGCTGGGCTGGAGAGCGGGGAGAGAGCATTCTGAAGGCAGAAACGTTATTAGAGCTGTTGAAACTATATATTAAAGATGTTTGCATTGCCCTTATTGATTCTGTAATATGTTACAAAGAAAAGAAAACATAAGAGTGGGGCCAAGAAAATGTGAGTCTTTAAAGGGCAAGTTTTAATTAGGAAACATATTTATCTGCAAAAAATACTTGTCTTCAGAGTCCAGCAGTTACTACAAAATTATTTCAGGAAGCAAGTATTTCAAGCAAGAAGACACAGAGGGGCAAGGGGCAATGCTTCCTGCCTGCTGTCTGATACTACATCAAACACACAAGCTTGTTACATAAGATTTAGACACCCACTGATAAGCACCATCAAACTTTCACAATGAGAGGGTGAGAAAAGTGCCGCCAGAGGATGTTCTTAGTCTTTGGAAAGGTTGCTGTAAATAGCTCTCCCGTACGGTTCCCCCTGCGTGGTGATTTTTCATCTCATCGAAGTGTTCACCATGTGGATAGGTTCTCCAACCTAAGTAATAACAGCACTGCACACAGCATAGCCCATTCACCTCTCCACGGGGTCTCCACATCTGCCGATTCACTCAGTTCTTCACCCTCCCTAGCAAGGATCCCACTCTAGTTTGTAAGGGAGTGGGGGAGCCAGATAAGATCAAAAGGGCTGAGCAGAGGCTACCGCTAAGCCAAGGACAGGAGACATTGTTGCAGAGCCTTTTGTATGGCCCTGAAGCTTCCCCAGGGTGTGATCTGTGTTATGGATGGCCTCCCATGCAAACTAGGGAGAGAGGGAGGGAGAGCAAGCTGAGGCTCGTGGCTCAGCAGGATGGGAATCTGAACTAGCTGGAATCTCAACTCTGGATGGGAATCCGGAACTCCCAGGCCACTAGCCTTTCCCAGAGCAACGCCATTTATAAAATCCAGGAGGACAAGTGCTGATTGTTCTTGGACAGGCTGATTCAGTTTAACCGGTAGGCTGTTTCTGTGAGGTTCCTCTAACCTGTGAGCTATCCTTCTGTCTTATGGGAACACCTCTGCTTAGATTCAACATAAAAAATTCTCTGTTAGGGAAATGATTGGATCTTCTCTTCCACCCCACCCCTCACTCCTAATGTTCAGTAGAGTATTTGACTGAGTAAGTATTCTTTCACTGAGAGAAGAACTAACTGCTATTAACGACATCTAGCACATACCGAACACTGCACTGGAAGCCAAGCAAAGGACATTGTCATTTAAATTGCAACATACAACTGAAGGTGTTAGCTATGAGCATTACACCTGTTCTGTAGGTGAGGAAACAGAGAAGTTAGGCAAATTATTGAAGGTCCCATACCTAATAAGTGCCAAAGCTAGGTTCCATCTTGGATTGCTCCTAGTATTAGATGGCTGGATTGAATTAATAATGGTAACAGTGAGGTGAGCTCTCCAGAAACTGCTGTACATTTTATGATTTGTTTAGTCTTGTCTGGAGTAAACACATCCTCTTCACGATTGTGCCCTGTTTCCTCCACTGCATATTTCACAGATTGCTATTGTTTCTGCATTTATTATTATTTTTTAACTTCTTCCCAAATGCAATACAAGTTCCTCAAGTAGAGAGACTAGGTATATCTTGGTCACTGTTGTGGTACCCAGCACCTAGGACAGTGCCTGACACAAAATAGGTGTTCCATAAATACTTGTGAAATGAAAAAAGTCAACGTGGGCTCCCGTCGTTCCTATGCGGGAGAGTGACTGAGAGCGAGTATACAGAGGCCCTAGTGAAAGCTGGGCGTTTTACGTGAACTCACTCCATCCCCATGCCAACCACATACTTCCTGCCCTTGAGGGCATGTGGTCCAGGCAGGGCTGAGATTCAGATGAATACGTAATGGCTCTGATGTCAGATTTTTGTCCCTTCACTGACATTTGCTCCTAGATAGCAGGGAAAACATTGGTCAGAAAATAGCAGCATCTGCTGTGGTCAAAGGTGATGAGCTGGCGAAATTCTGTGGTGGAGGAATCCTCTCTGAGGAGCTTGGCCCCCGATTTCTCAATGCAGAGGCAACGGGTGATGTGGCTTGCTTTGTTTACTTTCCGCAGACTGGTGGTAATGGGCCCCTCAAAAACTCTTCTGAAGATTTTCTCTGGCATGGGTCATGCCACATTATACTCTCAAAAAAGGAGGCATCTCGGTTGAGGCCTCTATTCCCACGAATTTCCATCCTCGTCCTTCTCATCATTTGCCTAACAGGTTTCACTGCCACACCTGTGGATGCACCTTTTTCACACATGGGAGATCAGGTGGCAGGTGCTGGTCTTCTGCATAGCTAAATAAATTCCCGTCCTAGGCTTGGAAGTCTGCTGTGTGCATTAGAACTGCACATTGGTCCAGAGGACTGTGGCTGAGATGATCAAGAATGGACATGACTGGAGCCGTGGCTCAGGGGTTACAGCATTTGCCTGGCATGCACAAGGAGCTAGGTTCAAACCCCAGCACCACATACACAACTAAAGTGTCAGAAAAACAAAAACCAGATGAAAAATTAAAGTTGATTCTCTCCTTCTCTCTCTCTCTCTCTCAAACAAACAAAAAAAGAAGAAGAAGAAGACTGAAACAGCAAACAAAAAGCTTCAATGAGGAGGACCTCCACTCAACCCAGACCCTTTCCTTTGTGGGATGATTCTAATGAAGGTGATGTAAAGCATGTGTCAGAAAAATGCCTTAAAAATATCCATACATGGAGCTGGAGCGGTAGCTCAGCGGTTTCGGTGCTTGCCTGGCAAGCATGAGGACCCGGGTTCAAACCCCAGCACCACATACACAACTAAGTGTTGGAGCAACTAAGGCCATGTGAAAAACTCAAAAAAGTTGTTTCTCTCTTTCTCTCTCTCACTGTCCCTCTCTCTTTGAAAAAAAAAATCCATACATTTCATCCTTAAAATAGTTCTGTACAATTAATTCTACTACTACCTCCAAAATTAGATTGCATCCCAACATTGCCAGGACTTACCAGCCTATAGGACTACAGAGGTACACACCGTTTAGTTACGCATAGTACTTTCTCATGTACAATGTATCTTGGAAATGGACATATATACATACATATGGCCATTTTGTGGATATATATACACATATAGTCACATTTCTTTGTTTATAGTTATATGCCATGTCATTATATGACATGCTATAAGATACTGTATGAATTTAAACATGGGGTTCACAGTGATTATGATGATATTCATATTCTCAATAAATCTCAGGCAAATGAGGCAAAACACATAGTAGCTGCTCAAAAATGTTAAGAAAGTATATTATTGCTCTCATGTCTGTTGATTCTTTCTGTTTGTTTTCTTTCGGTACTCAGAATGTTACAGAAGAGCACGTTACCACTGGGCTACATCCCTAGTCCTTTTAATTTTGTTTTGTTTTGTTTTGAGACAGGGCCTCACTAAATTGCCCATTCTGGTCTTTAACTTGTGACCCTCCTGCCTCAGCCTCATGAATTAATGGGATTACAGGCCTGCACTACAGCACTTGGCATGTCTGTTGATTTTTTTTTTTTTTAAGATAGGGAGGGAGAGAGAGAGAGAGAGAGAAAGAGAAAATAATTTTTTATTTCTTTTTTTTTCATCTGGCCTTTATTTCTCTGAACTCAGTTGTGTATATGGTGCTGAGGTTTGAACCTGGGTCCTTGTGCATGCCAGGCAAGCACGTTAACCCTGAGCCACTGCTCCAGCCCAAGTCTGTTGATTTTTAAACAAAACACCCCAGAAGAAGTTGAAGTTTCAAATCAGTTGGGAAAAATTCTGTGCTGAAGCAATTGAAAAACCATGTATGAGGCAGGAGGGGGCTGTTAGATCGCTGTCCTTTGGAGTATCTCTAAATTTTCACACTGAATGTAAAGAACCAGGATATGAAAATCCTACAAGTCATAGGCAACAATTTTCATGATTTTGGAGGTAATGAAGTCCTTTTAAAATGTAGCATAAAGGGCTGGAGTGGTGGCTCAGGGGTTAGGGCACTTGCCTGGCATGTGCGAGGACATGGGTTCAAACCCCAGCATCACATACATAACCAAGTGACAGGGGAACGAAAGCCACATGAAAAACTAAATAAAAATTGATTCTCCCTGTCTCTGTCTCTCACTGTCCCTCTCTCTTAAATAAATGTGGTATAAAAAGGAAGAAATCATAAAGGAAAATATCAATAGATTTGACTATGTCAAAATTTTAGATGTATATTTAAAATTTTGAGATAAAAATCAAAAGAACAACAAAGTGCCTGTGAAGTATTTGATATATAAATGAAAAAGTTGCTATTAGCCTGAATGTATAATGATGTTATAATATAAGAAAAACAGATCTCAAAAGAAAAGTGGGCAAAGGACATAATAAGTTAATTTACTAAAAAGAGTACAAAGCTCAACGTGTATGCTGAACATGCTAATAAATCCAAAAAATGCAAAACACAATAATACTGAGTTTTCATTTTGTTTTGTTTTTGCTCATCAATTCAGAGAACATCAGAGGATACAACACACCCAGAAAATAGTTATCCTCTTTATGTCCAGTATTCGTGAATTAATATATTGACACAAACTTTCAAAAAAAGAATTTAACAAGATTTATCAAATGCTTCCATTGTGCATAGCCTTCTATATTTTAGTGGAGTTAGTCAAAGAAAATAATCATGGAACTCGAAGGATTATATAAAGGGATTTCATCTATGTTCCTTCTAATAGAGGCAAATTGGAAATAATCTAAATATCAACCAATTAGTATGTGATCACATATATTATAGTACACAATCCATGGTATGATGGATATTTATATAGTTGTTACAGTTCATAGTGTACAAAAATATTTAATTAATTTGGAAAAATTCATGGTAAACATTTTTGTGTCCTTTCTTTAATAAATTACATAAATTTCCCAAATTGGGCAAATTGACTATACCCCACCTAAATTCAGTTAAATCACAGCCAGTCTTATTTTATCTAACCCAACTTACACTCTCTTTCATTGTTTTGAAATAAATCCCAAGGCACTATTTCATTTTTCCTGTTATATTAATAATAACAAAAACTTCTTATTTTTAGAGAAAGAATTGTATTGTTTCATCTGTTTTTTGTTTGTTTTGTTTTGTTTTTTCTCCACTTACTTGTGATGTGGTACTGGGGATTGAACCTGGGTCCTCGTGCATGCCAGATAAGTGCCGTACCACTGAGCCACCTCTCCAGCCCCAACAATAACTCCTTAGTAGCATCTAATGTTCAGTCACTTTTGAAATTGTCCTTTTTCATAAATCTTTTGTTTTCAATTTGTTTGTGTCCATATCCAAATAGACTCCGCACAATGCCATTGATGGATCTCTTAAATGCGTTTTGATCTACAGATTTTCTGATATCTATTTTTCTTCTCCTTGCATGTACATTACTTGCTACCTGTTTGTCCTGGAGCGTTGCCCACAATCCAGTCACTGATTACACCCTTCCGGTGTGGTTTGACATTGTCTTCTATGTCTTCGTATCCTATAAACTTGGAGTTCATTGGAGAGATCCAATCCAGTACAGAATTAGTGTTTTGGAAGGACACTGTGTCTTTCCATCTGTCGTTGTGATATAAGCCCGCTTCGATGTGCCTTGACAAGACTCATCATTTCACTGGAGGTTGTAAATGGGGGTTTTTACATCATGCCTTCTTCATTTTTAGGTGGAATCCTCCTATAAATAGAAACTTCCTTTTGTAAATTATTTGGCTACCTAAAAAGTTCTGATAAACATTTGAATTTTTCCTTCTATTTAACAGTTTCCAAAGAATGAGTTGCTTCCCTAGCAGGAAGTATGTGTATTTGTTTTATAGAATCATGAATGAGTTCATGTATTTAAATATATTTGATGCATTTTCATTTATTATTCATATTTATGTTCAAATTATCCCATCTTTTGTCAGTGGGAACATTTTTATAGTGACCCCAAGTCTTTGAAGGCATCTTTGTTCATGGATAAAAGAAGTTCCAGGCTTATCCAGCACAAGACAGACCTGAAATTGTCCAGGACAATTATATTATTTTGGTTCTTTTATTTCAAAGTGGGAAATGGTTATTAGGAGCTACAAAATTGTTATTATGAGTTGCTCATTGCTACTAGATTGACATTATTTCTAGCTTTTTTTCATTTGGAATAGCTAGGAAATATCTAATTTTTTAAAAAAGAAAATTCATTATAAATTTATACCAAAACTCATTATTCAGTTTTTGCTTAACCTCATCTTTCATCTGTATCTCCCTTCTTCTATTACAAATAACATAATAAATGTTATAGAAAAATATTTAATGATTTGGGAAAATAGCATTATACATTTATTAGTAAGAGATCATCATAGATAAATAGCAATGATATGAAAGTTGAAGTTAACAATAATTTTTTAAAAAAGAGAGAGGGATAGTGAGAGAGAGAGAGAAAGAGTGAATCAATTTTATTTAGTTATTCATGTGGCTTTTGTTGCTCTGACACTTAGTTGTGTACATGTTGCAGGGGTTTGAATCTGTGACCAATGCCAGGCAAGCATTGTAACCACTGAGCCACTGCTCCAGCCCCAGCAAGAAAAATTTCATGATGATGAAAATTAAAGACAAATTTTAGTTTTTGCTTCTTTTCTTGCTTGTTTTTAGTATTTGCAAAATGTCCATATGAGACAATTTTATTTTAGGTATAAGAAAAAAATTGCTACAATACAAAAATAAACCAGATGGTATAAATTACAATATAGTAAACTGTCTACCAATCTTATGCGTGGATAGAATAATGATAACCTATTACATCTGTTGAGTGCTTTACAAAGCATTTATTATCTTCTGTGATCATTGCAATAGCACTGTGAGGTAGACAGGACAGGAATATTGCTTTACAATTATGAACATAGAGGGTTGAAGGATTACACATGATGGAACCAAGGCTCCTGACTTCCTGAGTGGTGTTCTCTTCCTGTCTTAATACCTATCTCTAGATGATTGTCACTTTTTTATTGTTTTACAGTAAGAAAGGGTGTGCAATGTTGTGCCCATTGGTTCTTAGAACCCTCTTTCTTTACAACAGGTTTTGGAGGCCCATATAAATGCCAATACTTCATTTTCAAATTTTTATTCTTATAAAAGTGGTTCATGAACATAATTTTGAGAATCAAATATTTCACAAGATTTTTAACACAAAACAGAGTCCTTTGGTCTACAGTCTCACTGTCCAACTCCACCTAATATTCCCTCTCCCCGAGGCAATAACTTCCAAGAATTTGAGCTGTTTCTTCTGATTTTTATTCCCATGTTTCTTAGTAATCTACTTCCATAGTAGTTCTCTATTTTTAATTTCTAGGAATTAACAATATATTTCCTATAATTATGGATGATAATTTAATGTGTTTTCTCTAGCTATTTCCCTTTCTCATATCCTTTCAATATACTTATACCATAATTTTGTTTAAATTTTAGTATTTCCCTTATCATGATTACTTATGTTTTTTCAGCTGAGCCATGAAATATACTATGATGCCATTTCTTGTATTAAGTTTTGTTTTCTCTTGAGTTAATAACTGACTCTTTTCTCATAGTTGTTTGACATTTTACATCCTGATTGCTGTTTTATCCCCATACTGTCTACCAAGTTATGAATTTCTCAATCCAATCCAATCCATCAAATAATCTGTCAGTTTCCTTTCTTTCTTTTCCTTTCTTATTTTCCTTTCCTCTCTCACAGGAATTTCATTACCCTTCATCTAAACTGTTCAAATACGGAAGTTGTATTCTAGTCCTGCAGCAGAGCTCCTGGTGGATTGCCTTCCACCATGTTCCTAAAAGTTCCATTGGCCTGCTCTTGTGTTTGTATCTTTTGGTTTAGAATCACCCAATCCCTCCTCTCTTTGTTTATTCTTCAGAAAACAAGTGCATGTAAGGTGAATTTTTTGAGACCTAACTTGGCTGCTTCTAGAATTCTAGATTGGAAATAAATTATGTCATTGTAATGACATTTATGTTTCCATTGTCCTTTTACTTCCAGTGTTGCTGTTAAGAAGTCTGATGCTATGCCATTTTGTCCCTTTATCCTGTTTCTGGGACCCTTTTAGTTTTCTCTTACTCTTTGAAAGTTTTAAAGATCTTCTCCTTCTCCCAGTGTTCAGAAATTAAATAGTGATGTGTGGTTCTTCTTTCATTCAATGTGCAGGGCTATTGCTGTATTCTTTTACTCTAGAAACTCAGAGATTTCTTTGAATTATTTCCTTGATTTCTTGGTTCTCTATTTCCAAAATTCCTCATATTCAAAAATTAATTCAAAAGACTTGTTTTGTCTTCTCCCCTCACCACCATATTTCTGTCCTTTTATTCTACTTTTGGGATGCTTTGCTCAATTTCGCTTGCTAACCCTTTTTTGACATTTTTATTTCTGCTGTTGTATCTTTAATTTTCAGGATACTGTTTTAGTTGTCTGAATGTTTCTCTTTTAACAGTGTCCTTGTTTCAGGTATATAACATCTAAGAATATTAATGATACATCTTAAGATATGATCTTCTGTCCCCCTGTGTCTATATTCTTAGAAGGTGTTTGTAATTGTTAATTTTTGCTTGTTTGTTTTTCCATATCAGTGACTTTGCCCAGATATTGTTCCATGACTATCCATGTATTTTTCAACTACAAAACTGGAAACGTCAAGGTGTATGAGCAATGCTTGCTGACTACTAGGTTTCTCTGTAGGATGATCTACTTGGGTCATATCATTGATGATTCCCTAACAGCATCTGTAAGTCTGTTCTCATTGGCTACTTGGTTTTGCCCGAAAGGAATAGTCCAGCCTCTCCCTGGGGAGGACAGAACTGGCTGCTAAGGTTTTCTAGGAGCCCAGTGGGGAAGAGATGGGGAGGTATTCTACCATTCTATACAAATTCCATTTACTTTTCCTGTTACTTTCCTCAGCATATTATGTCTACAGGTACCTGAGTTGTTTCCCACAAGTACAGAGTTTTTCAGGTTTATTCACTATAGACAGTGGTCTCCTTGTATGTTGAAGGGCAGTCATTCAGGACAGTATAATGGAACAGGGAACCTTAACACAACCAGTCTTTCCCTAGTCAATTCTACCCAGACCCCTGCTGCAGAAAGTGCCTCAAGCTTCTATTTTCTGAGTTTTCCTGCAGTTCTTCAGTGACAATCAGATACTTGCAGGCTTTCTCTAGTTCTTGTCCTTTGGCTTTATGCTTCCAAAATGTTTTTGTCTTCACTTCAGCTCTTCCTTCATTTGTGCCTTCTATTATTTCTCTCTAATTTTAGTAAGTGTTAGAGAAGAAGCAGGAGCCAGAGTGTGTCTAGCACCTGTGTGTAAAAGAAATCCACAATCTTCTTCAAGAGTTACTCAGTCACTGCCAGGGTATTGAGGAGCACTGTGGCCCTATTGTTGGGTGTTCCTGGGCTGCAGCTGAATGTGGGACCTTAGTGTCCTTATCTTTAAAGTGAAAATAAGAATGTGTGCTTTACTGCTTGTTATAATGATCACTGGGGTAATATGTGATATGAATTTTTAGTTACAATTCCTTTGAAGAATATCAATAAATATCAGTCTAACATCATTTCTAATACTGTGACTTCTGACTGTGTTAGAGTGAGGAAAACTCAATGAGTTATTGAGTAAGACAGCAAGACAAACAGGGAATGAAAAAATCCTTTACGAAGGTTTGATAACATGTCCTAGATTATAAAAAGTAGTAATAATGATGATGATAGCTAATATTTACCAGGAGTTTATGTGTCAATCAATGGGCTTCACCTGTTATCTCCATCAAGCATCAAAACATCTCTATGAATGTGCATCACTGTTGTCTTGGTTTCAGAAATGAGGAAGTTGTGTATGAAGTTCTTAATTCCCTTGGTCAATGTCATACAATAAATACGTGTCAAGTCACGGATTAGAGTGCCCAGTTTGCTTCAGAGCTTATACTCCTACTACCAAGGCTAGGACTTCTCAAACTTTATTGTTGTCACAAATCACTGAGATCCTGTTACAGAGCGGCTTCTGGCTCAGCAGGCTTGTTGTGGACCTATATAGTCTATATTTTAATAAGAACTCAGGTTATACTGATGCGTTTGGTCCAGGGACCACACTTTGATTACTGAGACCCTGGACCATGGCCTTTCTCTGGGGACCACGTTTTTATGGGGACTTGTTCTCCCAGGGCACAAATGAAACCATCTGAACAGCGACGTACTCATCTTGCTGTTTTCCCTGCTGTGTGCGTAACTAGAATATCACTCTCCTTTCTTTACCACATGCTCTCCATAGGAGCCCTATGGTTGACAAGCAGTCCCCTCTACTGCTTTAGGGCAAGATTCTCACTACTTGCAGCCACCTTTAAAGTCAGTCAAGGGTGACCCTGCACTAGTACCACTGTGCTTTCTCTGACATGTAGCTCCTGGAGTTCTAGCTCTACGTTCTGAAGCATGCAAAAGCCTCAAGGTGTGAAGATACTGGGTTCCCCTCTCCTGCCTTTGTTGGAGCCATGTTGTGTTCCTCACCAGCATGAGCAGGGGGCTCTCTCCCATTCAGGGTCACCTAGACCCCAAGCAACCCCACTTATGCTCTGGTTTTCATAGTCAGCTGCTGCCTATAATCTTACTTACCTGTGAAAATACAACTTATGTCCTCATGTATGCCTTTATCTTTCATTGCCCTGTGGACCAACTCTCCTACAATTCACCACCCTGAAAGAGAGTTAACTCAAACCAACTTTCAACTTGAGTGAAGGGGTGATGATCTACCAGACATGCTGGTATGTGTAAGTCTCAGCTTCAGCTCAACTAGAGCGATGCTCTGGTATGACACAGAATGATAAGAAACTTTGGAAGATGTACTTGAAAGACTCAGAGTTCATCATGGGGCAAGGGAAATATCAGCATAAGACTGTGGTCTGAGGTTGAAGACCAACCTCTCCCACTGTGTAGATGTGTGACTTTGGACATTTTAGCAACACTCTCTGATTGTTTTCAAAGCAGTAAAATAAGGCAAGGGGAAGGCCTCCAGATCATCTTAAGGTGTACCTTCCAGTGCTGACTGACCTTCTATCTTTTAGCAGTCCTTAGTGGTCTAAGTAAGTCTATAAGATTGTATTCCTACTTAACAAGTATTCATTCCACCAATTAGCTATCCGGTAAGTACTCAGTAGAGAAAGCTCAAATACAAGGTTGAAAGACTTGGATTTTCCCCTTAATAAGCTCTGTGATCCTTGTCAAGTCACCCTTCCTCTCTAGTCCTCAGTTTTCTCACTGCGAAGCTAAGGAGTTGGGCCAAGTGAATTCATAATAATAGACAGCATTTCCAAACTATAGACTCTTAGGTTACATTCAGCCTGTCAGGATGTTTCGCTTAATTGAGAGCACTTTAAAAACTTTCAATCAGTTGCCAACATTTAAAAAAAATAGGAGAAATTACCAAAAAAAAAAAAAAACCATTGTTTTTTCGGCTTTTCTTGAAAGATCAGAATATCTGGTTACCCATTATTGCACAGCCACCATTGGTCTGAACTGCACTGCCACGGACCTGATTGTTAACTGACACATAACTGTACATATTTATGAGCTATGGTGTGATATTTCAACACATGTAGACAATACATAATGATTGGATCTGGGTTATTGGCTTAACTATTATCTCGACCACTTATAAATTCTTGCACATCCAAAAGAAAGGAAATCAGTGTGTCAAAGAGACATCTACACTCCCATGTTGATTGTTGCACTATTTACAAAGAAACACCGGTGTCCTTTTCAAGGGGCCTGTGCCCTCTGCACTGTCACAGTCCCTTCTGGGTCTACATTACTGATTTATATTGCTTAAGTCCTGCAAGAATTTGAGTTTGTAATCCTGGGTAACAGTCACACTGATGAGTTGTGTAATATTAGGTGATATCCTTTCTAAGGCCCAGCATCCAAATTATAGAATGGGGACAATAAATGTCCACATTATCAGATGGGCTGATATTATTAGTTCATATTAGTATTAATGAGCTTGGGCAGGGTTCCACAGACTTCTGTAAAAGGGAAAGTAAGTGTTACAGACTTTGAAGGTCACAGAAGATTTATGTTACATATTCTTCTTGTATTTATTGTCCTTGTTTTTAAAAGTAATCTTTCAGAAATAAGGAGATTTTTGATTGTCAGCCTGTACAAAAATGGGCCCCAGATGGGTTTGCCCATGGACTGGAGTTTGCCAATCCCCTGAAATAGGATACATGAAGCACTTGTGATAATGCCTGGCATGCGGTTAGTATCAATAAACGCTCTCTCTCATTGCAATTTCAGGCCTCTCACTCTGATGCTTTGGGACATGGATGAACTCACAGTGCCCATCAGAACTCCCCACTGCCATTTCGATTCTCCTCTGATGACACAGAGGGGGGCAGCATTCTGCCTGTTGAGACAGGTCCGTCTAAATGGAAAGCCCTGCATGGTATGTAGAGTTCCAAAACAGCATGACAAACACGGTGCAACTATGTCATCACCGTGAAATCAAAGCCATTGTTTAAGCCATTTGCTAAACCACATCCCCATTCCAGTTATTCTGTCTGAAACGCCACCAAACAATCACAGCTGGACAAGGAGCTGGAGGTCTTCTGAAATCTGATTATAGGTTCTCTGTTCTCACAGCTTTCCTCCTTTGTTTTGGTCCTTTAATTTCCCTCCCCGCTCCCAAACACCTTGTGTTGTATTATTTATTATTGAACTTGAATGCCAAGGATGCAGCTTGAGATGAAAAGCACTTGACGAAATAAAATTGCACTGTGTTATATGGCTCTCATACATGCGACTTGGCACAATTAAAATAAGAGAGACACGATTTTTGTTTTCTCATTCAAAGAATGTGATGGCTGAATCTAAAGAAATGTCAGTTATTTTCTCTGATGTCCAAGGAACCCAAAGAGAACATGCATTTAAATAAAAGAGCCACAACACATCAAATGATGGTCAAAAAGATACACACACTTTTAAAATTTTTCGTTACTTGTTATTCACTAACAAATAAAACAAAATCACATAGGGGGCATAAAGCAAGCTCCTAGAATGCTTTGATCTAGTTTTCTTGACCTGGGCACACAATAGGTACATTATGTTTATGAGGATTCACTACTCTTGCATTCATTTGCCAAACACTGCTTCAACACCTACTCTGTGGCAAGCCCTCTGCCAAGTGCTAGCAATGGAGGAATGGATAACTCAGGAGTTTGAAATCTCAGAATTTATGTTCAAGAGAAGATCAATGAATTAAGCACATAATTCCAGCAAAGAACTAATTAGTGCTACTAGAGCAAGAACCAATAATTATTAAGAACTTACTGTATGCCAGGTATTATTTTAAATGGCTTTTATATGATGAATCCATTTAATCAACACAACAATCCCAAGAGTTATCTGCTATCATAAATCTCCATTTTACAGATGCAGAAACTGAGGCTAGAAGCTAAGTTAATTTCTTATGGCCAGTTAGTTAGTAAGTAGAAGAACTCTGAATCAGGTGCAAGGAGTCTGACCTCAGAACCAGAGTCCTATGTAAAAGTGCTAAACAGCCTCTTAACAAAAGTGGTGAAGTCACATCTTGGGATCACAGTGCAGAAAAGCTCCTCATTCTCCTTCAGGGTTCAGGGATCATGAGAGACTCTGTGCTTGTCTTAAAGAGTCCCTGCATAGGGAAGTTGGGCAGGACATTTCATGCAGAGAAGGAGCTCAGTCCAGAGGATATTTGTAACAGACCTAAAAATGTGCATTTTCCACCTGCCTCGTTTCATTTTAAATAGCACACAGCATTACCAGCAGTTGTTTATTCATTATTCGTCTTTCCTGTGGTTCTGGAAGCTTAAGGAGGGCAGGAGCCTCTCTTGCTGGCTACTATATGCCCAGTGCCCAGCTCATTCTTAAGAATTAAATTTGAGACAAATGAAAAAGTCTAGTCAAGGCAAAGCAATAAGGTAAGGATTGAGCGGTTATTGTCCATCACAGACAAGGGTTAATACTCAACTTCATTTTATACCCATATTAGCATTTTAAAACTCTCACTTTACACTTCTCTTTTTAAGACAGGACCAGGCATTCTTAAAAGACTTTAAAAGCACAGTATTGTCAAAACTCCTGTTCCTATATATTTCAGTAACATTCCGTACGTATATCTGGAGCAATTACTCTGCAGAATTCTAAGCATAATGCTGTACTTTACCCATGATAGCCATTAATTAGATGAAATGAAATAATGTTACTGTTACATGGGGCACATTTTAAAGTGCAAACCAATGTGTGATAAGAAAGGAACTCTCTTCTTTTCTTTTGCATAAGAAAACCATGCCAAAGGCCAGTCAGAAGCCTCCCAAACACTCAGGCTTTTTTGGGAAAGCTGGCAGGACCATTTGAAGGCAGGAAATATTTTGACTTTGCTAGTCAGATCAACAGAGATGTCTGAGGCTGAGGGTAAGAAGGAAAATATGAGATCCATTTGCCCCTTCAGCAGAGGGCTGGGGGAGGTTTGGTGATTTGATTATTCCTTTTTAGGATATCTTTGCAAATATCAAATGGTAAAGGTATCTGCTGTGAAGGTTTCTCCAGCCCTTGGCAATACTGAAGATGCAGGGACAGAGCTTGGTAGTACTTTTTCAAGTATATATGTACACTTCATATACATGAAGTTTATTTGTGTGTTTGTTTTGTTTTGGGTGCTGGGGATTGAATCCAGGGGTGCTTAACCACTGAGTCACATTCCCTGCCTTTTTCCTTTTTCATTTTGAGACATGGTCTCTCTAAGTTGCTGAGGGCCTAGCTAAGTTGCTGAGGCTAACCTTGAACCTGAGATACTGCTGCCTCAGCCTCCTATGTTGCTGGGATTACAGGCCTGTACCACCATCTCCAACCAACAATAACATTTTTGATTAGGGAATGATTATAAATATGATTCATATGCTTACGACAACCCTTTGATTCTTTTCCTTGAAATAATTTCCTAAATTTTGGCTTACAGATTGTATTTTTAAAAAAAATTTTGCCTACAGCCTCACAGAATAATGTATGATTATAATTCTTCCTCAACTGGAGTAAGTAGAGGAGCTTTGAAACGTTCTGCCTCCAGTGGGTGCTACCCTCATAGGAGAAGGCAGCACGCTCTGAGCCTGAGTGGGTTTCCTCGAATAACGGCTGAACCTCAGGTTAAATACATTTATGTAGGAAAAAAAGCCAGGAGAGCTTTGTGTTTGCATGACCTGAGTTCCACTTCTGGCCCTACTACTCAGTGGCCATATGTCTTTGGGCAAATCATGAAGCTGGTGTGGAACAGTATTTCCTCCTCTTGCTGATTACATTTCTAAATCAGAGTGGAAGAGAAATGGCAGAAACAGCCAGATGTTCCTTTACAGATAAGACAAAACAAGCAGTGACTTGCCTAACTCTGAATTGGACAAAGATTTGAAACAACATATTACCTGGCCCTGCTCTGGCTCTGAGACAGTGTGAAACATGAGACTCATTTTTTTTCTTGTCTTTTTATTTCACAAAATTTGTGGTATGCTTACAATGTGCCAACCACTGTGCGAGACACAAAGGACATCAAAGAGAGCAATGTAGACATGATTCCTCTGCAGTGGGTTACAGTTTGCCAGATTTTCCCATATACATTATCTCTGTGATGTGAAAATAGACATCATTGGAGACCTTTACTACAAATGGCAAAACTGAAGCAAAGGGCCAGAAAAATCTAGGCTTGGCACAAGGGAGTGGAGTCAGGAGCTATTTATTTTTATTTTTATTTATTTTTATCATTATTATTTTTAGAGAGGGACAGTGAGAGAGAGAAAGAGAGAAAGAGAGAATCAGAATCAACTTTATTTAGTTTTTCATGTGGACTTTGTTGCTCTGACACTTCGTTGCATAGTGGTGCTGGGGTTCAAACTCATGTCTTCATGCATGCCAGGCAAGCGCCATAACTGCTGAGCCACTGCTCCAGCCCAGAGCTCTTTGCATTGTACCTATGGGCTTTCCGTTTCCGCACCAATAGCATCATAGATGGACTCTGTTTAGTGTTGAACAGATGACAACATAATTTTGCTTGTACCATTTCATGTAATTCTGTGATGTAGATATTTTCATTATTATCTCTGCATTTCAGTTATGACATTGAGCCCCAGGCAGATATGGTGATATGGTGATATGGTGGCCCATCCAAAATCACTCAGCTAGTTAGGAACAGAGCAGAGGCTAGATGCCATGTGTTGACTCCATGTTTAGGTATTTCCAAATTCAGAATCTTTTTTTTTTTTTAAAGAGAGAGGGACAGTGAGAGAGAAAGAGAGAATCAGATTTTTTATTTAGTTTATCACGTGGCCTTCATTGCTCTGGCACTTCGTTGTGTACGTGGGGGCGGGGGCTGTGGTTTGAACCAGTGCCCTGGCTCATTCCTGGCAAATACTGCAGCCGCTGAGCCACTGCTCCAGCCTTCAAATTCAGAATCTTTGAACCCTATGTTAATGGTCTTAGATTGTTTTCATAACCTATGTAAATTATAATTAAATTTCTGCTAATAGGCCATTTTGTGGCAAAACCTCAACAAGCCATGAGCTGAGACCTACAGGCTTGGACAGTTATTTATGGCATGCTCTGAGGACTGCTGTTACTCAGTCTACGAGCTATAGCAAAGCATTTGCTTGTCTATGCAAGCTGGCTACTCAACTACATTTTTCTTTATTCCCCCTCGGCAAAAATGGGGAAATTAGTTTCCTGCATATAGAAGCATTTCTGTACTGCTAGATTTCCTGATCAGGGTTGGGTAGGATAGTGCAAGCAGAATTTGCAACTAGGTGTCCAAAGAAATAGATTATTTCTGAGGGAGGCTGATTGGACCAGGTTCCACATTGCCAAAGATGTCTCCAAAAAAGATGTTTTTGTTTTCTCATTTTTTCTCTTCTTTACCATTTGTAAAATGTAAGTGCTCTTTCAATCTTAGAACTTGTGGGGACACACAGTTCAGAATATCTGTGCTTTTTCTTTCTTTTTCTCATAGTGCTGATCTCTATGGTAGATTCAGTTGTCTACCCACGGCTACTCAATGTGCCCAGACAAGGAGCTGAGGTCTCTCGAGGTGCTGGTGGACACACTGAAGCTTTTAAATTCACATTACTAAATGCGTAAGTGCTGTCTGAATAGATGGCACCTTTAAATTTGGCATGCCCATCATAATGTCGTGAGTAAATCTACACATAACACATGATTCTATTCTCAAACAGAGGGCCTCTTGAGCTGCCAAGGGAGTGGCAGTCAACATGAGGCATGTTTTTAGTGTTCTAAAACACATCCATTTTTTTTTTCTTCAATCAACACTCTCCCCTTTATTTGGATTCAGTGATTTTATGACACTGGTCTACTTCATGAGGTAAAGACCTGCTGCTTAGAAATAGGTAAATGGGAAGGAATCACAGGGGGTCTGCATGACTTGGTGGGACTTGGGGACACTTCTAAACCAGAGGGTCTTGGCACCTCAGGTACTCCACCCTCCTCTGTTGTGCCAGGAATGTCTGCGAGGATGTAAATGCCTGGCTCTCCTCTTGGTTCTCAGGGGCCCTTGGACCCCTTTCCTTTGCAGCTCCCAGAATCCCTGGGCCATGCACCTTCAGGGTACTTTTCACCCCTTTTTACAGATGAGAAAACTGAGGCTCTGAGAAAGACTAGGGAGCTTCTCTCAGGTTTCACAAAGAGTAAGTAGTTTGAATTTAGATTTGACCCTTCATCAGACTTTCCACCAGCTTGCTGGAGGTGTGTGGGCTATGAGGATTTGGAGGGAGGAGCACTGGTCCCTAAAGTCTCCTCCGTCTCTGACCCTGCAGTTCCTGGACTTTCATAGCTGCTAGGCAATGACTCAAAAGTTTTTCATTTTTATTTTTAAATTTTATTTACTGCCTTTTGTGCATGTCACACAAATCAAATTCATAAACAGTTAAGGATTATAACACTATTCTTTAAAGCCCTTAGAACGAGGTGGGGTAGATTGAAGTTTTATTTAAATCTGACATGGCTATTGAAATGTTCACATTCATGTCTTTTGAGCACAGTGCTAGGGCCTAGTAGCTGCTCAACAAAGAACTGCAATTTTGCTTTGCCATTATTTTATCTTATTCAATTCCACCTCATACACAAAGCTACAAAGGTTTTTAAACATTAGTTTAAAGAAACATTAATAATTCATGCCTGCCACAATAAGGTAACTCTTTATAGTGACATACTCAATCTGTATCATCACACATGCAAGCTAGACTTAAATAATATGCAGATCAATGAAAAACAGGGCCACCTTCTAGGAAAGTTTGAAGAATTTCCAGTGTGAAGGGCACTAAATACCATGCATGAATCTGTGTCTGATTTTCTAGGACACTTCTGGTTCTCATAATTTCACTTTTTTCCCCCATTAAAGGCAAATGATTACATGTATGATGGAATACAATTCTACCTTCATATCACTGTGAGGTTTTTTTTTTTTTTTAAATAAATTCATCAATAGGAAGAGAACAAATCAAGGGATCTGATTTAGAGAAATTAAGTCTCTGTAGTTTGGTGGTACAAGAGAAGCTTACCGAGTGGAAGGACTAGCAAATATACAATCCTCTGCTTTTACAATCTGGGTCCCAAAGCCACATTTCAAATCAGTTCATTTTCAAAGCTTCTGTGCATTGAGGGTATGATGTGTGTGATGCTTGGGACTATTCACTCTAACTATCCAAGCTGACCCTTATTATCCCCATTTTATAGTCAAGACAACTAAGGCTCAGAGTCACAAGGCTAGGAACTGACAGAAAAAAAGAGTCAGATTCTGGACTATGGAATTCCACAGCCAATATTTTTCTCCCATTGCCACACTGCTGCTCAGGGATCCCGATGTCTTCCTGTGTGCAGAATTCACTGGGGTACAGATTTCCAAGCTAAGAAGCATTTCCTCAAAATGACAGAGGAAAATGGAGGTAGTCAGATGTGACCCAAAGCAAAGATCTAATTCAGAATCATTTAGTTTCCTATCTGCCACCTGTGACCACAGACATATTTCTCTAGTGCTTGGGCTCATTGGAGGAAGACCCGCAGACCTACTCCCTCAGACTTACTTTTTATGGCAGCCCTGCTGCCAGATGACTTCCCAGTTACTAACATTTAAAATCACACTTGCTATTTGACAGTTGAAACACCCATGCCTACATTCAAAATCCCTCTTGCCAGCATTTTAGCAGATCCTGGCTTGTTCCTCCCTCCTGTGCCTGCCTCTCCAGGACCTTGGGGCACTCTGGAAAGCCAACGCTCCATGTGTCCTAATGATGCAAGAGGTGGAAAGAGCCTCCTGATAAAATTCACAGGCTTCATCCCTTGCCACAGTTCACACTGCAGCTTTGTGTTTAAAAAAAACAACAACAACTAAAAAATGAGTATCTGATGTATGAATGAGGAAGTACTTCTAAGGATCACAAAGGGAAGAAATCATGATAAGAGATACCAGCAATAGGCTACATAAAACAAATTTCTGCATACCAAAAATTTATTAAAAAAAAAGGCAAATAGAAGTGAAAAGTTCTAATATTTTTAATAGGCATGGATCTTTCATGAATTGAAAAAATAGTGGAGAGATGAACAATGGTCATAAATAGAAAATTCGGACCAACAGCTAATAAACATGAAAAACAGTTTCATCTCCTTAATAATCAAAGGAATATAAATTAAAACAATATTAAAGGATTAGTTTTGTATATTGATATGTCAAAGGGGAAAAAGAAAGATAATTTCCAAAGTTTGTAAGCATGTGGGAAGTGGTTTTCCTTTTTCCATTTGGATACCTACAAGCTTGCCTCTCATTACTGTTCAACTTTGCATTTCTTTGAATATAAAAAGTTTTTAAAATGTTGATGTTCTGTGACCCATTAATTCCAATCCTAGCACTGTGTGCTAAGGAAATAATCAAAGATGGGAACATGAACATGCTTATTATAGCATTGTTTGCATTTAAAAAACTGGATTGAGAGGAATATAAATACTCAGAAAAAAGAATTAGTTGAATAAATTATGGTGTGTGCATTACTAAACAGGTACAAAAATTGTTATGAGTAAACAGTTGGAATGACATTAAAAATGCTCATGACACACAGACATACATATGCACACACACACACATATGCACACTCATACACACAAAGAGGAAGGAAATTCACAAGCTTAAAGCAGCAATTACTTTTGGGTGGAGGAAATATGGTATTATGTGCATCAATTTTTTTCTATTTACTGTAATATTTTCTATAATAAACATATATTGCCTTTATAATTAAAAATTCTAATAAATGTTATTAACAAAGCAGAAAAGAAAACATGTATGTGGCCTGTGTTGGAGGTTCCACCAACAAAGTCTAAACAGATCCCAGTCATAAAGTTAGACAAGCCAGCGGGAGCTTGCCTGATTGCTGTCAACAGCACCATGGAGGCAAAAACCCGAAAATGCGTCTTTTTTTTCTTTTTTTGCATTGCTGGAGATTGAGCCCAGGGCCTTGCAAATGCTAGGCAAGGGCTCCACCACTAAGGTATCCTCCTAGTCCTTGTTAAATGCATATTGACACCGCTTAAAAATCAGGAATAACGAACAGGAGGTATTTGCTACCACAAGGTGAAGTGCAATCATTTACTCTCTGACTTGATAAGTAGAGACAGGCTGTTCTAAAAAAGCACTATCAGTTAATATAACAAATCTAAAAATATAAAACCTTTTAACTTAAAAGTAATACCTCATGTACTAAACCCAGCAAAGGTGTAGTGACACACAACCTAAGGCATCCATAGAGATGTACTGGGAAGGAGGGAGTAGGGGGGTAGCGGGGAGGGATAAGGGAGGGAAATTAGGGAGGCTCCAGGTGGTAAATCTAATTTTCAGAATATATACATATCATATTGTTTTGTTGGAAGCATTTTTGATTGCACCACAGCTAGATTTCTTAATAAAAAAACTAAAAAAGTAATATATATATACACATATATACATATATATACACACACATATATATCAGCAAATATTAAGACTCAGAAAATTGAGAAAAGAAAGAGAATTGTATTTCCATCGTGTAAAGACAACTACAATTCAAATTTCATTGTATTTCTACCTTTAAGAATGGTATTTTCTTTTTCTTTTTTTTCTGTTGGTTTGTATTTGCTTTTTCTTGTCTTCTCATAATTGAGATCATTGAGGTCATAGTATACTTTGCTTTCTAATTAAATAATATTTAAATTAACCTATTGATTCTTCCTTTTTCTTTTTCTTTTTTGCATTGGAAAAAAAATCACCACAATTGAAAAGAATTATAATTCTCTGTGCATGTGGGAGAGAGAGACTGAGTAGCTATGGCAGCAGTGAAGAACAGGCCACGCTAGAGAGTTAAAGAGAACCCCACAGGAAAAACTGAGAAGTGAATACTATTGCATCTAAATTTGAAAATATGTAGTACAGGTATTTTCGCCACCTAACTTTGATTAGTATATTTTCAAAAACTTTGAAACTTTTCAAACTCTTCTTTGGAAACCGAGGAATCTGCACATTCATGAGCTCATGTGTTTTAGGGTCCAGGGTAAGTCTGGGAACCAGTAGTGTGAGACTATGAAGGCATTTTATTGTACTGACTTCTACGCCAATAGAAATGAGAATGCGACCATCATGGTTTGTATTTTTCAGGAATTTGTGGTTCTCTGTTCATAGTATCAAATACTTTACAAGACGTATTGAGTCTGTAATTGCTATTCATTACCATTACAGCCAGCTGCGTCATGTCAGTCAGAGAAGCTCACCCCCAAATGTCAGTGCTCTCTGGAAAACATATTCTGTTACTGGAGCAAGCAGTAACAGTTGGGGTAATGTTTGCAACACAATCGAAAGCCTTAGGAAACTTCTGATATTTGGGTAAAATACAGATAATATTTTTAATTATCTCCACGCATCACTTTAGAAAACAGAGTAAATGAAAGAAAGACAGCACAAAAGCTTTCTGGTGGAAGAAGTGGTGCCCCGAATAAGGAAGTGATGTGAAAAGCTGATTTAGATTTTGATGCTTCTTTGATCTTTATTTTTATTTTTGGCACCGGGGGTTGAACCCAGGGGTGCTTAAACTCTGAGCCAGATCCTCAGTCCTGTTTTATTTTTTATTTTGAGTAGGGTCTCACTAAGCTGCATAGGGCTTCACTAATTTGTTAAAGCTGGCTTTGAACTTGTGATCTGTCTGCCTAAGCCTCCCAAACTGCTGGGTTTCCAGGCGTGTGCCACTGCTCCCAATTGATCTTTATTTTTTTAATTATGGTTTTCAAATAATAAATGTTAACATCATAATGGATACTGTTTACCCAGTGCCTTGAGTACTGTGTGAAAACTCCCTTGTAAATATTACAATGTTAAATTCTTCCACAGTCCTTGGTCTTTCTTCCGCTTTACAGCTGATGAAACTGATGCATGTGGGAAAGAAAATTCGAATCCCGTGTTTTGTTTTGCTTTGCCATGGATATCTTTTTAAAGCAGTCCCTGAATTATATCTATCATGCAGTTACAAAGGAATCATTTTGGTTTTTGAGAAAAATTAGTGAACATTATTATTAAATTTCACAACTATTACCATCAGTATGATCAATAGGACACTTTGTTAAAAGGTTTTCTCTCCTCACCCCCTTCCCCATGGTAAATAGCTGACCTGTATCTGCAGCCACTGCAGCGAGGAAGGGCTCTGGGTTCAACTTTGGTTTGGCACATTATTGCACTGAATTCTCGCCACAATTCTACAGAGAGGGGAGAAAACTTACCAACCAAACAGAAACCCATTTTTCCAATTAAACCGAAATACACCAAAGTTGCATGGCCTCCCTAAGACCTACAGCCAGTAAGAGACAAAATTGGCCTCCCCTTCATTTGAGAGTCCATCCTCTTGCATTGAACCATTGTGCCCATTAACCAGTAGGACCTCCTCATCGCACAATCACAGAATTTAGAGCAGGAGGAGATCTTAAAAATCTCCTTACAGCAAACTATATGGGGCAAGAAACCATAAGCCCAGACTGGATTTGCTGTGGGTCACATAGGGAAGGAATGATGGTGTAGAAGGTCTCCTCCCAATTTGGTATCTTAATAGTACAGTATTATCTGGCAAACTATTTTTAGTCACAGGTGGGATTTTTGATGGTAGCTTCTTAACTATTAGTCTTTGTCCTTCTGAGAGCTCCGGCTAGTTTGCAGGTTACCTTAAACTTCACTGATCCTTTTGCCTCAAAGTCCCTCAGCAATAAGTTGTGTCAAATGTTCTGGGCAATTGGCAGGAGCCCTCGCTGTTCCTGTGCCCCCCTTTCATATCCTTGTCCCAGGCCCAGTGCCAGACAGACCCACAATTAACGTTTAGGAACACCAGCACCCCACTTCTACTGATGGTAAGTGACTCATGAAATCCTGAGACTCCTTCACATCCTGGAGGACCCTTATCTCCTCCCCTGAAAAATGCTTCCAGGAACTCCCAATTCCCCTACAGTCTCCCCATCTGGATGAAGGCTCTGTACTCAGAGTCTTTAAGTGGGAATACAACAAAAGAAAAACCAGGACTGAGTCTAAACTTTAGAATGCTTTGTCTCACGTGTTGCTGCTAACAATGTAGGGTGAGCGCCCACATTGATAACTTTGCATGACCGCTTGGGCACTTCCCCAAGTGAAGGAGTGCAGCCATAAACCATAGCTTGACCTTTCTGCTCAGTCCCTTGACTGTGTTTTGGGATATCTCCCTCGCCCTTAGAGTTTGTTAGAATTGGCTGGAGAACAGTCCTTGACTCAAACAACTGAAAAATACACTTAACACTGCATTGATTTTCCATATAATTTTATAAGCACAAACATTCTCTTTCATTTCCTGACAAACAGCTATATTCCCCAAAGTGTCCAATAAAAATCAGCAATTTGCACATCACTGTCTTTGCCAGTGGCTATTGTTTGGGGTTAGTCACCAAAGCCAAGCTCTTTCTTCTGCTGCCTCCACTCCTCCTTCCCCCACCCTAAACAAACCCAAAAGTGAAATGGGAGGTTGTTGGGGGTGGTGGCTACCTCACCCTTCCTGACACTGTGTTCAAAGTCCTTGTGGAAAAAGATAATTTTTAAGAAACACATAATTTCTCAAGCATGGAAAAAGGAAGTTAGGGGCAGAGATGAAAAATGCCACACTAGCCACAGCGCTGCCTCCAACCCTCTGAGATACAGAGACTTCACAGGTCACCTCCTCTCTGCCTCACGGTTCCCCTTACACCCACCCCAGCCCCAAGCCACAACTCCTCCCCATGCTGTACTTGCTAGCAAAGCTAAGATGATTAATTCAATGACGGAGAAATGTCTGAATCCGAACCGGCACCCAGTCCTCCGCGGCAGGTGTTACTGACAGTTGCATCATAGGACAAGTAAAGGCAAGAGCGCGAAGTGGGAGGTCCTTCCCAGGACTTTCTGCCATCCCCGCTCCCACCCCAGCACTAGGAGCACTTCACGAATCTCCCCTTTCTGTGCCATTCCTCACATCCAGGACAGCCTTTCCTCCCAACCAACCTCTCCAGTCTGAAACGCGACCCAGGCAGACGGTGGCAGCAGAGAAACAAAGAGAAAGGTGTGGAATCTCACCCAGAAGTCTGGCCTCCGGGGTCCTAGAGAGGCACAACGCTCAGGAGATAGGACACTGCGGTTGCCCGGGGACCCGAAGTACCAGTTTGCCACAATCCTGAAGGAATCAGCTCCCAGTGCAGAGAGGGAAGAAGACGTCAATCATTCAAAACCCGGTGTGGCTCAGTCTGAAGCAGAAAGATAAAAAGGAAAAAAAAAGCGTTCCTCAGCAATGGGCAAGCACAGGAGTTCAGGCGCCCGAGTTCCTCCGCATTTGTGGCGGAGGTCGGAGCCAGCCTAGACCTTGCAAATGGGTCGCGTCAGGAAGAGTGCATTCTTGCCGGGTGTTTAGGTGTTGTTTCTTTCTCCCCGTTTCCCTGAGCCCTGGCACTGGGGAGTGTGGAATGGCTCAACCTGCTGTAATCGAACATGTGGGTTGCTGCTTGTTGCAAAGATATTGCAGCAGGCTCTTCATTACTGTAGGCTGTTCTTGGAGGCTAAGAATTAATTTCCTTGTCTGTGGCTGCCTGCTTTGCTCTGGGCTGGGGATGGACTGGGGAGCTGGGTAGGATCATGGAAAGTAGGAAAAAGAAGGGAATACTGGACAGAAAGGGACTGACAATGCACTGATACTCCCCAGAGCAGTGTGACCTCTAGTTCCCACGTGCTGGGAACAGTGAGCCTGAGGACCACCTGGTGTCTGGGTTTTAGGAGATATGGCAGATGCTGGAGGGGATTATGCATAGTTGGACCTAATGTCCCTGCCCTTTAATCTTACTCCCAGACTGTTAGCTCCAACTTGAATGCTGACTCCTGGCATCTCAGCTGGCCCTCTGAATCTTAGGCTTCTTGATCACAGCCCACTCAGAAGATTGCGAAGTCCAGCTCACTTTCGGCTCATTCACTCCCCTGTTCATTTACTCCTGCATGCATGCACTTGTGGTCCATTCCTGTATTCAGTCACTGTCCTTGCATTCATTCTTTCATGCATTAATTTACCCATTCATTGTCTATTTGAATGAATAGTCATTTGTCTATTCAATAGTCACTCATTTGTGTGTATATTTATCGACTCATTAATTCATATATTAATTTACATTATCATTCTTTGACATATTCATGCATTCTCTTATTAATACATTCAAGCAATCCATGCCCTCGATAATCCTGCAAGCATTCGTTTTCCCATGTGTGCAATATTCCCCTTTCTTGTACATGCTTGGTCCTGTATCCATTCCATCTGTATAATCACTCATTCATTTACTCATAGGTACATTTTCTGATAATTTTTTTGTTCATCTATTTATGTGCTCATTCACTTTACCCCTAATCTGTTCAACGCACCCTAGGTTCTACTATGTGCTTGGCAAAAAGAAGAAACGATGGAAAAAGCTGAAGACAGAAGACATAGCCAAACTGTAACAGGAAGAAGAGGGAGATGAAGGGAAGCCTCAGAAGCCAGGAGAGGTTGTAAGCAAGGCTGAGGGAACCTGTGGGGGATGAGAAGCATTGGACTTGGATTCAGTCTCACAGACCAATGGCCTTGAACTTTCCTCTCCATTCAGTGTAGCTTTGTACTGCTTAATTACTCTCTCTGAAGCTCAGTCTCTTTATCTGCATAATGGGTTAAAATACTCCTGCCACTCTGGGTGGTTGGAAAGGCTACACAGGTCACTGTGTCAAGAATGTCAAGAATCTCACAGATTCAAAAAAGGCAATGAATGAATGATTATTTTATTCCTGCTTCCTCTCTAAATTTTCTTTCAAACCTCTGTGAGCAAGTTCACCTTTACCTTCTCTGGGGACGGTGTTGGACAGCCACCCTGCATCCAGACTGCTGGTCAGTCTGGGAGAGCCAGAAGTTAATCTCCCCAGCTTCTAGACCTTGGAAGGCTCTGGAGAAAGGGGGAGGGAAATTGTTAAACAGTCTTTCAGATGTAAAACCTGCCAAGGGAATTGGCCAAAGGAATCTGTTAGCATAGGATTTGCACAAACCCTCTTCCCCTGAGAGGATTTTATTAAGCACTGAGTGAAATCAGGGTTGGGGAGTTCCTTTAGAGGGGTGGTGGGGAGGGGTAGGGTCTGGCTGGCTGGTGCAGGGGTTGGGGCAGGGGTTCTTCCTCTGTAGGCTAAGGCGGAGGGACAGGGGAGTTTGCACTCTGTCCACACCAAATGTAGACAGGGCGGGTACATCTCTCACTTGTTTCTCACAATATCCTCATGAGCCAGAAATTATTACAAACGAGGAAACTCAGAGGTTCAGCAATTTGTTCAAGGTCACACAATTAATAAGTGGTAGAAGCAGAACTGAATGCAGGTCTGACTGACTCCGAAGCCTCTGCTTTCATCCGCTGTTACGTGTTCTTAAGAAGGGTTTCCACCCTCTGCGGGTAATTTTTTTAAGGTCCATTTAATTGGGATATGAGGGGTCATTGTCCAAAGACTTCTTAGTATTTTTTTCTAACTGAAACATGAAGTGTGAACGGAAGTAGGCCAAAGGCTTCAAGGGAATACATAGGGATTTTAATTTCAGAGTCTCTTACAATACAGTGTTCAATATGCATTATTTTCATTTTTATTTTAAAATACTTCGAGCAGTGGGGAACATAAAAACATGACATCAAACACGAATGGCTCCATAGCTTCCCATCATGTTTCAAGGCTGGGGGCTTGGGGCTGTGGCTGTCTTAGCAGGACTGGTTTTATAGCCCAGGCTTGTGGTAAGAAATTAAGAATGTACCAGGTCTGGTGCCGGTGTTCCAGATATGCTCCCACAGGCATGGCAGGGACAGGAGCAATCAGAGTGCAATTGCTAGGCGGGGAGGTCTGTATGATAGTCCAGTTGTGCCTTGCAGCCCCTGTACCTCAGGATGTGACTGTATTGGGGCCTTTAAAGAGGCCGTTATATTAAAATGGGGGTCTTTGGATGGGCTCTGGTCCATTCTGACTCTGGACCTTCTAAACACAGGAGACCAGGACACAGAGAAGGACTCCAGGGGCTCCTGGGCAGAGAGGTGACCAGTGAAGAGGCAGTAACAGAGCAGTCAACTACGAGCCAAGAAGAGAGTGATGTCAGAGGAAACCATGCCTGCTGGACTCCCTGACTCCAGAACAGTGAAGAAAACGTGCGTGTGCTTGTGTTTGTTTTGGTAGCCCTGCTGTCTGGTTTAGGCAGGGGACACTTGTAGGGTTGCAGGCCAGGGAGGTTGACTTGAAGGCACTGGGAACAGCAGCCATGCACAACCAGTAGGAAAGAACTTTAGCACCTTTACAAGGACCAGGACCCTTCTGGGGCACACTGCTGAATCAGGGGAAGACAATGGGGAGAACCCACTCAGAAGAGACCTGAGACCCAGTGCTGGCACTGAGAGAGACACAGATGTGGAGGGGTGAAGTCTAGCTCCCCTCAGAGGGTGAGTTCATGTGGGAGGAAGCCAGGAGACTTCAGGGCAAAAGTGCCAGGCTGAGCAACAGCTGGTTTTGTCTCCTGAGCCCTCCACTAAAACTATGGGAGACTCAAGTTTTGTTTGTTTCTAAGGCATCATCTGATGAACACAGGCAGAACAGGAGTGGAGAGAGCAACAGTGTTTGAGCAGCTAACAGCAGGTGACAATGAACTAGAATGCCCATCCTTAGTCAGTGGAGGGGAAAGCTGACAGTTGTCCCTATTTCCACTGTCAAACCTGCAAATGGCTCAGGAATTGGCAGCTCCAGGAACTTCTGAACTACAGGGAGTATCGATCCCTAGAGCCCCTGACTTGCTTTCCCTTCCTGGGAGACTTTCTCTGCCCTCCTGAGGGGGAACAAGTGGCAGAGCTGCTCAGCATTGAAAGGCCACAGGTGTAGTTGAGGCAGCACACACGCCAAGCACCAGGAAGACGCAGAAAGCAAGACCAGCCCACTGCCAGCTCCTGGCCACAGAAAGGATTGGGTTTCCACTGCGGCTATAATTGCCACCAGTTCAGTAGCTGAAAACTGTATACCTTTATTAATCTTACAGTTGTGGTAGTCGGAAGTCCAAAATTGGTTTTGAGGGCTAAAATCAAGGTGCTGGCAGGGCTGTGTCCCTTCTGGAGGCAGAAGGAAAATTTCTTGCCTTGGTTTTTCCAACTTGTCAAGGCTGCCCGCACTCCTCGGCTCAAGCCCTTCCTCTCACCAACCTCTGCTTCGGAGGTTGCATCTTCTTCAGTCTCAGCCTCTTGCCTTGATTTTTTTTATCAGAATCTCTGTGATTATGTTGGACCCACTGGATGATCCAAGATGATTTTGGTATCTCAAGAATCTGCCTGTAATGACATCTTCAAAGTGCTCCTTCATCTAAATACTTAACAGGTTCTAAGGATTAATGCATGGACCTTTTTGGAAGAACATTATTTTGCCTATCACACAGGGCACCAGAAAGACCTACTTTGGGAGAATAGCTCATCTGATTAGCCCCATGAAGACGGGACTAAGGGGTCGACGATAGGAGTTCCCAGCACTCGACTGCGCCAGCTTGCTTACAGCAACACTCACGTAGGTGAGTCCCACCTGCATGCTCAAGTAACTTTTCATGTCCAGTATTTAAACCCTGCAGACACCTGGGCAGAACCACTAGCATGGAAGATGAAGACCAAAACAGACGGAGGACTTGGGGGTATTGGAGTCTACATGGGAAGGGGGCAAAGTGAAAAGGAAAATAGGAAAATGATATACATTGGAAGGGTTGGAGGATAAAAGCTGAGATTTTTTTTTTTTAGAATAAAGCAATAAATAAATATAAAACCAAGGAAGTAGAAAACATGAGAGAAAAGTAAGTACGCGGGAAGACTGGCTTAGGTGATTCCATATCTAAGTGATAAGAGTTCCAGAATGGAAAACACAGAAAATGAGTAAGGAAAGCATCAGTAAAACAATTCAAGAATGTTTTCCAGAATCTAAGAGCATGTGTTTTGAGATTGAAGGGTCCATTGATTGCCAAAATAGAAATATATCCATCGAAGGCACATGGTAGTGAAATTTTACAACTCCAAGGACAAGGAGAAGTTCTTAAAAGCTTCTAGAGAGGAAGAGGACTCTGCCGTGAGAGAAGGACTCTGAATGTCTTCAGTCTGCTCAGTGGCAACATTGGAAACTGTAAGCAATGAATGACACCTTCAAGATCCCAAAAGAATCACTTCCAACTCAGAATTTGGGGATGGATGCTATAGGCAGCCAGGGGAGGGAGGGTACAGATGAAGGCAGCGGTGATCCCAATGCAGAGAGCATCAGTCCAGGTGGAGAAGGCCAGAAGGTTTCAGGGGAGCAATTGCATCCTGTTCCTGGCACCTCCTAGCCAGGGGGAACAAACAGCCTTCTTGTCACTTCTTAATAAGCCTAAAGTTGCTTTTGTTGCCAAAAAGCCAAGAGACAGTTTTGGAGGGAAAGCCTGCAACTATGTAGCTGGGCTCATTCTCTCAGCATTCTCCATTCCCTTGCTCCTTTTTTACTGATATAACTTGGTTTCCCTTCTAGCATTCTAGGTCTTCAATAGCCCACACCCCACATGTTGCCTGGGGACAGTGCCTTCCTGACATACCTCACCTGTGCCAATATTTTCCCCATAGAAGGTTAGAGACTGCTTGGTGGGCACCAGCCATGCATGAGTATCTCACCAAGGCTGTGATATTGCTGTATGGGGCTGAGATTTCCACGGGCTCATGCACCCACTTGCCAGGGAGGACCCCAGCTATCTGATGTTCTTTGGTCCATGCACTCTGGGCTGGGTACTCCTCAGGAGTACCCTATACTAGAGGGTACTAGAGGCTTCCTGCAGTCCCTACCCTGCATTTTCCAGCTCTCTTCCTTCACTCCCCTGACTGTGGGAGTCCATAAGCAGATGAGAGGGGATAATACAGCCCAGGATGTCTCATGCCAGAGCTTCTTGGCATAGAACACCACTGCCTTTTGGGATCAATATCCTCTCATTCTCCGTTTCCAAAATAAAGACCCAAACCTGAAAATAAGGCTAAATGGAGAAATAGAGACTCAGACTATAGTTCCCTGGCCAAACATTCACCATTTTCTCCCTCCTCCACTCCCAGATCACATTTGAACATTAAAGAGTCAGAGTGACATTTATTATAGCAGTCATCTTGAATCTACCCTAATTTAAAAAAGTAAGTAATTAGTAAACACCAATTAGATGGTGTTATGAGCTATTAGTAGTAAAAATTACTTATAAATACTTCACTGCCAACCATGAAATATCAGTTTCAATGGTGGGTTTGACTGATTTATTGGGAGGAGGCCAAACACTCTTCCTCCTCTATTCCACAATGTTCTCCGAAAGATGTCCATCAATTAGAAAGAAGATTGGGTGGTAGAGTAATGTCCAAAATTACTAGCAGCAACCAGTTTCAAGGATCATTCATTGCACATGTCTGCTCTGTACCAGACATCGAGCTACAGGATTTAAAATCCCTCCCCTCTGATTAAATCATGGAGATGAGAAAAACTGCAGTTATTATTAATTATGGCCATCGATAAGCTGTGCCTCATGGACTGGTCTGTCAGTCATCCCTCCTGTTTTGCACCGTTAAACAGAGGAAACATTTGCCTGCCCAGCCAAGTCTATGAGGTAAGGAAATTCATAGCCAACCCTGAACGAATTCTAATCTTACCAGTATTGCTGCTAAAATTATTCTTCTTGGAACAGCACTTCCCAGGTTTTAAAACATTTCAAATACATTATGTAGTTTTATCCTCTCAGCATTCCAGGAAGTAGTCAGGTATGAAAACTTTCCTGACATTTTTGGCAGTGCCACTGGCAAAAGGAAAGTATGGTGCCAAGTGAAGGCTGTTGGCATTTTGGACCTACTATGAATGTGGCCATTTTCCTGGTAGGTTGTAAAATTGAGATCGCCAAGACCTGGGACCAGTATACTCAAAGGTGTCGATGAATTTGTGTGAATTTTCTCATTGAAAAGTTCTATATTTTGGTACTAAAAGAGGAGTAGGGCTGGTTTGTTCTCTTTAGTGGATCATGAGCTCCCTATCAAGAACTGTCCCTCAGTTCATTGTCCTCGGAGACTAATGGAACATCCAGAAAAGAAGAAGAGCCTTACAAAAGGCCCAGGGCCTGACTGAATGAATGAATGGATGACTGACAGAACGACGCAATGGATAAATGCTGGAAGATACAGGAGACTGGCCTGGAAGCTAGAAAACTGAGATCACCAAGGTCTGGGACCAAAATGTGAAAAATAGAAACTGAGAAGTCCCCAGCATAAAAATTAGGATTTTTAGACAGAAAAGAATAGATCAAAATATGAATATATAATTTGAAAATAAGAACATATATTTAAAAACAACTATAAGCAAATGAGAAGCTTATGTCTATGAGGACATCTTAGTTCTAACCACAATTTTTATTAACATGTTTCCTCATTACGATTCATGACACATTAAACTTTTTTTTTTTTTAAAAACTGGGAAAAAACCTTGAGGTGCAAGTTAAACAGTAAACATAAGCACAATTTTTCACTTTGCTAAATTTAAGTGATCTTCTTTTTACATAGTCAAATACAGAGAAATTAGCCATCATTAATTAAATTTTAAAACATGGAGCATTTAACCAATAGCAGGGCTAAAACAGACCCAGCGTCTACACTACAGGTAACTAATGGGCTTTTCATCTGGTTGACATCAGTGACCACACAGAAAGCAGTGGTAATATATCCCAAAGGTCTGGAAACTAAATGTGATTATGCTCTGGACTGTTGGTAGAGAATGCAAAAAAGGAAATACAGATGGACACACACAAACACACACACAATTTTTCACATGTGAAGTATTTTATGGACTGTATGTTTCTTGTCTGTTAAATGGCGGTGCATCTAATTCAGCTTTATGCACAATGCTAATTCATTCATTTAACGAAAACTAATGGGAACTGAGAATGTATCACGCAGTGTGCTTCACGCTGGAGATATAGTGGACAAATGCTGAGCTCAAGGTGTGCACAGTCTAATAGAGAGAACAGACCTGGAAATCAAAGGAAAACAACTTGGTTTGATGTAAAAGGGAAGAACAAAACAAGTGTGAGGAAGCCCAGAAGGGGCACGGGAGGAATTACAAGTTCTTTTTAAAGCAATAAGGCAACAAAACGACTCATTTGGACCTGATATTGATGGAAGCCACATCTGACTCCCATTGTGGTGAGAGAAATTGTTCCAAAATGAGAACTGGGAACCCTGTCCCTCTTCCTATAGTGCTGCAGCATTGAATGACCATCTTTCTGACTCAGCTGCCGCAAGGCATAGGGGGCTCCCTCTGCTCACCTCTTAGAACCTCAAGCTCATCACCCAGTTCCGAGCCGAGGAGGCACTCATGTTTCTTTGTTGAAGAAATGAATGTTTTGGAGATGCTACAACATGAGTGTGAGGTTTCAGGAAGTTGCCTTCCTTCTCCTTTGATCTCAGTATGTTCTGTGGGTTACCATCTGGGGGAGTTGTGCTTGTAGAACAGCATGGGATTATGAGCCAGGACTTTGGTTCCATGATCCAGGTTCAAGTCCTGACTTCCCAGTTTCTCACTGTGTGACCTTGAACAAATAATCAAACCTTTGTTAATTTCTATTTCTCACCTACAAAATGAGAATAGTACTATGATATCTGCTTGAGAGAATAGTGATGAGGATTATGCATATTAAATGTTAGGTAGATGTATTAATTTTGTAATTCTCCTTTAAACTCCAAACAAATCCAGGCATTTATCATTGCTCATTTGTGGGTCTCCTCTTTGGGAGGTGCTTTTAGGGGCTCTCTTTTAAGCTTTTCACAGGAAACTTCAAATCAGCCTCAGAGAGAAGTAACTGTCTCTTACTTGTTCCCTTAGTACATTCACTAGATTTGGCCTCACGTGACTTAGGATTTTGTCTGCCTTTCAATTGGAAAGAACAGAAACATGTCCCCATTGAGAAAACTAGAACCGACGTCTATCAACAACCCGGGGATGGTAAAGAAAGGGAGTACTTTCCAGAAGGGAGCTGTCCTTATTGCTGGAAAAAGGGGGCTCCCCCTTTAATTTAACCCCATGTCTGCCTTACAAAAGTAAATCCTTTAAAACTTTTGTTTTATTTTGTGTATTTGTTCCTATAATACATTTCTGCAGGGGGAAAATGGTGATGAAGGGTGTTGAGAGCTTGGACACATGGAAAAGACACAGTGATGTGCATATTTGACATCTGAGATTTGACATTTGTATTTCAGGAGTCATCTCTGGAAGAGTAGAAATATGCAAATGACTGGAGGCCAGGCGGGGAATACTTAGCCTTTACTCTGGCTTGAAACGGGGTCATGGGTGATCGTGGTCTTATCTTGTAATTTTGAGGCAGTGTTGTAACTAGACATGGTCTGAATGTAGGTGGTAGCTGGGAGGGAAGCTAGAAGGACCTGGGAGACCCAAGTTTCAATTCTTCGTCTGACTCCTGTGGTGCTGGCTTTGTGCGTGTGAGCCCCCTCTCCTGGGGCAATTGTATCACAATAGTACAACAAGATCCTTGATACCCATCTTTTTTCTCTACCAAGAACCCATTTTCATTATTTCCCCCCACAGGACCCTAGTTTTTTCAAGACTTTGCCAACTTAACAAACAAGATTGAAAAGCTTATTTAAAAAAGCTTGTGCAATGGGTACTGGAGGCAGACACATTATCTGGGAGGCAAATTAGCCCTTGGAGGGTAATTCTATTCCAACAGCAGAGATAATCCCAATAATAATTTCAATTGTGCTTACTACCATCATTCATTAGGAACTTAGTACGTGTCAGACACTAGGAATGCATTATCTAATTTAACCCTTATCTACAAAGTAGGAGGAAATGATCATTATTTATCTGTTTTACAGACCAGGAACCTGAGGCTGGGGGAGACCAGTGCACAGCTAGCAAGGGTGGTAGGAAAGATTTGGCTTCTGTGTGTCTAACTCCACAGCTGAAGTCCTTAACCACTAGACTCAACTGCCTCTCAGTTCCAATAGAATAATGTTGCTTGTCTAGGGCTTAAGTTCTAAAATTGGTAAGAATGTGGAAAGTTGCAGAGTTATCATTGTCCCTGAATCTCCCCTAAAGCTATAAAAGTGACAAGATACTCACAGCACATCTGAGGCCAAATATAGAAAAAGCATCAAATACCCCACTTCAGGCCTGCTCTGGGGCACACCTTGTTGGCAGCAAGGTGGGCTGAATTGCTGTTCTATTTAAAATTTTTATATTACGACTTATTTTTCTTATACACTTTCTCTACTTTTTTCCTCTCTCTTTACTGAATAATTTCAGTTGAAATTATTTATATTACCTTCTATTGCTAGAATGAATTACCGCGCATTTAAATATACCAAACAACAGAAATTTATCATTGTATTTTTTTGGAGATCAGAACTTCAGCATAGATGTCAGTGGGATGAAATCAAGGTGCGGGCAAGAACCTTGTTACTTCTGGAAGCTCAGAGAGAGTCATTTCCTTGTGCCTTTCAGCTCACAGAGGTTGCTGACACTCCTTGGCCAGAGCACTCTTGTGTCTCCAAGGACAGTAAGCTGCATTTCTCACACCTATGCTTCCTGCTCACCTCTCCTCTCACTGTGGCCCTCTTTTCTCTCTTTCACTTAAAATAACCCTGTTATATGCTAGGTGCACCTGGATGATCCAGGCTAAGTCTTCCCATCTCAACCCCTTAATTTAATCACATCTGCAAAGTCTTTTTCTATGAAAGACAACATATTGACAGGTTCAAGAATGAGCACCTGATGTCTGGAGTTCTTCTCTGCTTATCACACTGCCATGTAGAAGCTCCCAGGAAACTCTGTGCTCCCTTATGGTAGAGTCTCAAGATATTTTGTCAATGGATCCCCAGTACCTAATATGATGCTTATAGTAGGAGCTTAATAAATGTTTGTTGCATAAAAAAGCAAATAAATGCCTTTTTCTCTCTTGGTTGACAAGGACTTTCTTTTCTAAGAAATTTCAAAACTATGGAGACTAATATACAAGTACCCATTGACACACTGCCCAACACTGACTATTGCTAACATTATGTCTTACATACATATTCTTAGAAAATGAACTACTTCTTGTGAGATTGTATTTAAATCCAACTAATCTGTGAGCCATTTTACTCTACTCTGCTCAGTTTTGGGTTGTCATATTAAAAGGTTCATAAAGAACTCCTTTTGGAGGAGGTCAAGCTATCTCTACTTCTGATAACATGATCCTCCTCCTAGCAGACCCAAAGAGCTCAATCAGAAAACTTCTAGAGCTTATAAATGAAATTAGCAAAGTGGCTAGTTATAAGACCAACACTCATAAATCAATAGCTTTCCTATACTCCAGCAGCAATTCCATTGAAGAAGAATCAGGAAATCCATCCCATTCATAATAATCTCGAAAAGAATAAAATACTTGGGCATCAATCCAATAAAGAATATAAAGGATCTCTACAATGAAAACTATTGGACATTAAAAAAAGAAATCATAGAAGACCTGAGTAGTTGGAAAAACATTCCATCTTCTTGGTTATACAGAATGAATATAATTAAAATGGCCATTCTGCTAAAAACCCTGTACAGATTTAAAGCAATCCTCATTAAGAAACCAATGACATTCTTCACAGATGTAGAGAAAGAAATTCTCAAATTTATTTGGATTAAGAGGAAACCTAGAATAGCCAAAACATTACTAAGCAAGAAAGAGAAAGCAGGAGGTATCACAATACTTGACCTGAAATTATACTATAGGGCTATAGTAAGAAAAACAGCATGTTATTGGTATCAAAACAGAAATGAAGACCAATGGAACAGAATAGAAGATACCGAGATAAACCCACAAATCTTTAACCATCTGATATTTGACAAAGGGGGCAAAAATACAGTGTAGAGGAAAGACAACTTGTTCAACAAATGGTGTTGGGTGAACTGGACAGCCATATGCAGACAACTGAAATGAGATCCTTATCTCTCACCCTGCACAAAAATCAAATAAAAATGGATCAAAAAGTAAGAAATTAAATCAGCAACTATACAATTGCTAGAAAAATAGCATCAACACTCCACGACATTGGTGTAAGCACTGCCTTCCTTAATAAGTCTCCCATCGTGCAAGCATTAAAGCCAAGAATAAATGAGTGGGATGTCATTAAACTGAAAAGCTTTTGCACTGCTAAAGAATTAATCAAGAGTGTCAAGAGGGGCTGGAGCGGTGGCTTAGCGGTTTCGGTGCTTCCCTGGCAAGCACGAGGACCCTGGTTCAAACCCCAGCACCACGTATACAACTGAGTGTTGGAGCAACGAAGGCCATGTGAAAAAACTAAATAAAGTTGTTTCTCTCTTTCTCTGTCTCTCTTACTGTCCCTCTCTCTTAAAAAAAAAAAAGCGTGTCAAGAGAGAACCTACAGAATGGAAGAATATCTTTGCCTGCTACACCTCTGACAGAGGGCTAATATCCAGAATATGAAAAGAACTGAAAAAAATGAATACCAAAACTACAAATAATCCAATCAACAAAATGGGATAGGGAACTAAACAGAAACTTCTCAACGGAGGAAGTCCAAAATCCCATAAACATGAGAAAATGTTCTATATCACTAGCATTCAGAGAAATGCAAATCAAAACTTCACTGAGATTCCACCTCACTCATGCCAGAGCGGCAAAAATGAAAAACACAAATAATAACAGATGCTGGAGAGATTGTGGGAAGAAAGGAACACTATCACACTCTTGGTGGGACTGCAAGCTTGTACAGCCACTCTGGAAAGCAGTTTGGAGACTCCTCAAAAAACTAGGGTTGGAATCACCTTATGACCCAGGTATCCCACTCCAGGGTTTTTTACCCAAAGAGCTAGAAATCAGCATTGTACAGAGATACAGCTACATCAATGTTTACAGCAGCTCAATTTACAATAGCTAAACTATGGAACCAACCTAGATGCCCCTTGCTGGACAGGTAGATTAAAAGCTGTGGTATATATATATATATATATATATATATATATATATATATATATATATACATACATATACATACAATTGAGTTCCACTCTGCTATTAGAGAGAACAATATCATATCATGGCATTTGCAGACAAATGGACGGAGATGGAAAAAAATTATGCTGAGTGAAATATCTCAAACTCAGAGACTTAAAGGCCAAAGGTTTTCTCTCATGTGTAGAAGCTACAGTAAAATCAAAGACTGGTATAAAGTTAGCTAATCTCAAAAAATAAATTCAATTTAGGTGAATTTTCACATAAGCAAGGGGAACCATAACTATGAAGCTAGGGGGAGAAGGGAGGGAAGGATTAGGGGGATTATCAGTGCAACTGGGAACTTAGGACTCTCATGAGAAGCCCAATTATACACAGGCAGGTGGAGAAGATCAGATAATTCAAAAATAAATACACATGTATATGCTTATGTCTACCTATAACATGGAGGTAAAGCAGAGGAGACGTGAGGGTGGGGAGTGGTTGAAGGGGGGAGAATTCTGGACTAGGATTTGTCTTATTTTGTCAATGTCCATCTATGCATGAACATGTAACAATGATTCCCTCTGATAAGTAAGACTATGTCAAATGAATTTAAAAGAAAAGAACTCCCTTTGTCTCTGTTTCTGCTAAAATATATATCTATATATCTATAGATATATTTGGAAAAGTGTGCCCAATCCTCCTAACTCCACATGACGAGGCATGAGACCAATAGAGCTGAGATTGGTCAGACATTGGTGTCTGTGGACCTCAGCCTTTAAAAGAATCATTGTGGTCTAGCAGAATGTGGAGGGAGCCATCAGTGAACTTTGAACTCTAGCCTTGTCTCTCTCCAAGGACAGGTGACAACCTTCCTCCACTGCGCCTAGGGACAGTTATCAGAGAACTTTACATGTCACTGTGGAGCTTGTGGGGTTGGGAGGGTACTTTCCTCTGATGTCCCACTCACACCTGAAGAGTCTCAAGGGCAAGAGGTTGTGGTGGCTGCAGCACAGACAGGGGAGAAAAGAGAGGCATGGGCTGACGATGGCCTGCCTTCAGTGTTTCTTAGTCCTGGATGGCCACCTGAGAAAGGGGGCAGGTCCAGGGTAGTCACCCCTGATGCCCATGAAGGGTACCTGTAAGAATTAGGGACAGTTAGAAGTAAGCTGGAGATGACAATGAGGGACGGAGAAAGGAGTTCTGAGTGGTCAGCCAAGGGAGAGGCTTTAGTCTGGGTTGAGAGGATTGAGGGTGGCCATCCCTAACCCTGCTGCCGCAGAAGCAGCCAAGAAGGAGCCTGTGAGAGAAGGTGGCTAACCTGGGGCGCCCCCTCACTCTCTGACCTTCCTGCCTTCGAATCCTAACTCTAGTTTCCCACTCAGGGGCCACCCTGAGGCAGGCCCCAGCCAGGGGATAGAAGCAGCTTTCACTTAAAATGAACTGGGACACTATAACAATCATGAGGATGAAGCCCCATGATAATTGCTGAGCTGAGCCTTTTGGTCAATGGAAGGGATTGGAGGACTTTGTGTTCCCTGATGGAACTGGCTTTAGATTTTAAGGGAGGGGACACAGCTGATTTTGGATTGTCCCCAGGACCTCCTGCTCAGACACTAGAGGGATTGTGACTGTGCTTTCAGAGACACAGAACGGTGCCTCTCCTTCTCTCTGAGTTCCTGAGGGCATCCATACTGCGTCCCCAGGTGCTTCTGCAGGATCTCTGGAAGTCAGGAGCTTTGTCCTGATCCTCTTCCCTGTCTGGGTCTGAGGTTAAGAATCGGTCCTCTGCAGTCTTTGATCTTCTTGGCTTTGCTTTCACTCTGTCTGAAGGGCCATCAATGGCAAGCATCCAGGTGAGTGGGAGGAGCTCAGTCATGTGGGAAAATGACAGTTTTCTGGCTCGATCTGGTGACAGGGACATTGAGAATGCCTTAAAAGCAGTCCTCTTCATGAGCTCTTAAAAGGGCAGTGTCTGGGAATTGAAAGCTGTCCTGATCACCGTTTCAATCCTGCCCAAGATGAAAGGGTCTAAAGGGTCTAAATGCTTGAAGGAAAATAAAAGTGAGCCTTCTCTGGGACAAAGTCTCTCTGGGACACAGGGGAAGCACTGTTGGTGGAAGAAGACAGGGAATGACAATGAGAGGGAGACAAGAGGAGACACAGGAGGTGTGGAGTCTTATCCATGGAATCAAGAGGGCCTGGGAGGTAATGACTTGGCAAGGATGTGCAGCTAGAGAGAGGCAGAGATAGTATTTAAAACCAGATCTCTTTGGAGGCAGTCTGCTACTTTTCTCCGGTACCTTGTCCCTTCCTGCCATGGGACCGGAAGGGGATTTCCAGAGCAAGGAAGGCAATCCTTTCTTTGAGTGAGCAAGGAAACAGGTCAGCAGGGACAAGTGCTTTTCTCAAATTTGCACAGCAAGTGGGGTCTAGAATCCAGGGCAGTATGACCGTGCGCCAGGACAAAGCCACATGGCTCCTCAGGGGAGGTGGGGGATCTCTGTTAGTGCTAAGTACTTTTTTTTCCCATCCCTGCCAGCTGCCTGTTTGGATTATCTAATGGCAATAGATGTCTGAATGGGGACCCTGGCCATAATCTCATCCTCCTCCCTGCAGTCAGCTTCCTTCTTTTCTCTCCTCTCTCCCTCTTTCTTTTCTTTTTATCACTTACATTTGCATTTGGTTTTATGTTAAGCAATCAACAATCCAATACCAGAGGCAAGATAGGACAGTGAAGAGGGTGATGTCTCATTGAATGTGAAATGACAATAGAGTAGAATTGTACATGGCGCCCAACAGCTAACACAGACATAGCACTTAACACATGGCAGGCACTATTCTAAGAGCTTACACACTGCTGTGGACCCAGTTCTATCCCACCACTGCCAAATTCTTATGCTGGAATCCTAGACCTCAAAGCATTAGAATCTAGAGATGGGACTTTGCAGATAATTAAGGTTAAATGAGCTCATGAGGGTGAGGTCTTCATGATAGGATTAGTGACTTTATCAGAGAGAGAGAGAGGGAGGAAACAGAGTAAGAAGGCAGTCATCTGCAAGCTAGGAAGAGAGCCCTCACCAGGAACTGAAGAGATTAATATCTTGATCTTGGACTTGTAGCCTCCAGAACTGTGAGGAATAAATATTTACTCTTTAAGCTGCCCAATCTCTGGCATTTTGCTATAGCTGCCTAAGCAGACTAATACACATGTAGAAATTTGTTCAATCTTCTAACAACAGTATGAGGTAGGCAAAGCTATTGACTTCCTTCTGTAGGTGAAGGAAGGAGAAGTGCTATGTTAGGTATTGAGAGAGTGACTAGGGATACAAAGACTAATGCTTTGCCTTCCAGAAAACAATCCAGTGTAGTCCAGGTCAATCACGACCTGCCCTTAGGGCCATGCCATGATACCCAGGAGCAGGACTATCATCCATTTGGAGTATACAGTTTTCTCATTTAACAAATGACTTCAACTGTGTATATCTGTGCTTTAATTCTGCTTAGGCAGACTACCTCTAGAAGCTTCTGTAGTCATTAAGAATAGTCTTTCCTGATAAGGGACAGAAAGAGGTCCTGGCCTTCAGTTCCGACTCTACCCCTCTGTGACTGCTGGGAATTACTTGACCTCTCTGAGCCTCCACTTATTCATTTGTGCAATGGGGTCAATAATTACACCTATTTCATCGAGCTGATGTGAGCATTTGATGTGAAAAATGCCAGCAATGCCACTGAATACCTCAATGTTTATGTTGGAAGGGAGTTTGCAGGCCATCCTTCTCCATGCAGTGTAGCAGCTCCTCTCCAGAGCTTCTGCTGAGTGTGGTTTGGCCTGTGCCTTATTACTTTCAGTGATGGGAGCACTGTGCCTGGGGTACAGGTTGATTGAGGGTTACCACTGGTTCAGCAGTCCTCAGTCTTTTCCAATGACAGGCAATCCCTAGTGAATGTGGGAGTAAGAATAATAGGGTGGCTATAAAAATAACAACAATGCTTCTCGAATGACTACTGTGTGTTATGCACCTTACTAACTGCACTCACTTAAACCTCATATCAATCCACAGGGTAGGAACTCATTTATGTCTGCTTTCAAGATGAAGAAGTGGATGATCAGAGTGGTTAAGAAATTGGTTCACTGACACGAGGCCAACACACAACAGAGACAGGATTAAAACCCAGATCCATAGACTTCGGTGCCTGTAAACTGATTCCTGAGATTCCAGTTATCCCACACAGGGATTGGGCCGGGATTTAGATGATGTCTGGTGCACAGGTGTGATTGTGGTGGGCAGGACCCTTCCTTACCCAGAGTCAACGAGTGCTGCTGGTCAGCTTCAGCTCATTTGGCCGGGGGAATGGGCCTGGGCGGGGGATGTGGACACACAACTGCCAAATCTTCTCATGTTATTAACCAAAACCAAGATTTTGGATATTTTAACATGCTATATATAAAACATGATTTTGAGATGTTGTTTTAATATTTTGTAGTTGTCTGTGACCTAACTTGTAAGTGTAGTGGTTGCACTTTAAATGTACGGGTAAGCTGGTGTCCCGAGGGCTGTTATTCTCTTCTTCTCTTTCCCACTCAAGCAACTCTAGCATGACAACAATGGGGAGGGGGACACCCAATACCCAGAAAGACCTGCCTCCACTCTAAGGGTCTGCTATGTGGACATCAGTTTTGACCATTGGAACTTTAACCATGCTGGTGAGGGGTGAGAGTCCTGGGCTGGGACCCAGGATGCAGTGGGATGGGTGCAAGGAACTGTATGCAATTGCATACAGAGGAGGTCGGGCAGTGGGAAGTCTGGCTGTCTGTGAGATCCCGGCGGCCGCCACGTGCTGCACCTCTCCCCAAGAAGCCCTACCTCCATCAAGAGCGTAGAGCCACCTCACTCTTGCTCCAAAATCTGTAGGCTAGCTAGATTTCACAACCTCCTGGGGGAGCACCAGCTACTGGCCCAAGCTCATCCTCCAGGAGATTTCCCAATCCTGCTTGCTGAGCAGTTTGACTTTGTGTCCCCTCCTGGACCAATGAAAACAATTACAAATCTGTTACCCATGGATTGACTTAATTTATGCCTTCTTCCACAGAAAGAAATTAAGGGCTCTAAATTTGCACAGCAAGGACCACACACTGAAGTACTTTCCTTCCACTCTATCACCGAACCCTTCAAACACCTTCATTTCGCTTATGCAGGGACTGATGGTCTAAGAGGTTATGTGACTTCCCCAGGCCACTTATTTAGAAAATGCCAGACCTGGAAATTCCAAATTGGCCTCCTGACTTGGAAATCAGTCTATTGCTTCTTTTGGCACTCTTCTCTCATGGGAGCAACCAAAATATCAGACTCAATAATGACGACAGTAACACAGTGGCCATCTCCCCTACCACTCCCACCAGCGCCATTGGTCACAACAGGATCTGTCCTCTTAAATGCCACATTGTGGGCTTCTTATGCAGCTCTCTGAAGCCAGAGATCATGATCAACTGGACATGATCCAGGGTGTGGTCACACCACACACCAACTTTAGGTCCTCTGTTCCGTATCTCCTAAACGTTGAATGGTTGGCACTCCTGGGCTGCCAAGTTTAAATGTTGCAACAGCTGCTTTTACCATTTCTTCGTTTATGTTTTATATCATTTTTCCCCATAATGATTTAAAGATGTCCTTTTAAGATATCAGTGTAAAAGCCCCCTTTTTCTGTTATCTCAACTTTCTTGGATTATCTACAGAGAAAGTTTGTTTCATTTTTTTTTAAACTAAAAAATGTATATAATCTCTCTGTATTTACATTTTCATGATAATTTCAACATTCTTGAAATACAAATAAAATAAAAATAAATCCATGTTACATTAGAACTATCTTAAGGAAAAGTAAATAAAGTCAGATGTTGGTATGTGGTTGCTCATATATTTATCTTTAATAAGTTTCTTAGGCGTATGTGTCAGTTATTTCACGGAGTTCTTAAGTAATGCCTGGCGGAATGAAGCTTGGGATCTTGGAGGTCCACAAAAACTTAATATTTAATTCTAGATTATTCTTATTTTATAGCTATGCAAACCGAGGTCTATGAAAATTGAATGACTCATCTCACATTGCAGAGTGAGTTGTCTTACAAAACGCTTACAAGACTGGGAAATTGGCCTGGATAAGATTTGGGTGCAAACTAGAGGTGAACAGCTTTCCTTTCAGACAGCTGTCTGCTCTCTCAGGGTGGGTTATGTGCCTCTGGCAACGTCTGTCCTTGCGGAGCAAGGTTCCTGTCTTGTGTAATCTTACTTTTTGTGGTAAGGGTGAGGTAGGGTCTAAATCACAGCACTTTGGGGAAACTTGATTAGCAGTTACCCGATCTCCTTCAACTTTTTCCCCAGAAAGGCTTATGTCTCTTATGCAATTAAGTGCCCTGGTCTGCTCTGAGTTCCCTGGGGACTACATCTCGTGAAGCAATCAGTCATTGACACATTAGCATGATTTAATCCTTGCTAAAGAGATTTCTGAGGCTTAAACCCTGAAAAGGGTTTAAGAAAATCAGGTGTGGGAGGGCTTTGCTCTCTCTTCTCTATGCAGTGCAGTCCTCTTTATCTCTGGACACCGCTCCATCGCCATTTCTTGTAGCAAGGTTATTTGAATTCTGTAGTTACAGAGACTACATCCTTCTCCTGATCTCAGTTACATCTTGCCTCATGTTCTAGCCCCACACTTCTTGTAACTCTCTTCCATATACCTAAGATGTTTGTGCTCACCTTTGTATTCCTCTCTGAATTAGGAACCCATAGGGCACAGAAGACTTTTGTTTTGTTATCTTGCCCCACGTGTTGTATAGATAAGAGAATATAAGGTTTTCTTCTGATATCTTAAGACCCTGAATTGCTAATCCAGGTGTCTTGGATACATTACTTAATCTTTCTAAGATCAGATACCTGGCCCCTAAAATGGGGGGGGGGGTGCTGGTGTTATACTACCTTATAGAATCATTGTGGTGATTTAACCCCCCCCCCCCAAAAAAAAAGCATTTCAAGAGTTGTGGTGGATTCTGGTCACCAAAGATGCCCAGAAACATGTCTGTCTAACATGCCCTTCTGGAAACTTGCCACCCTTCCATCAACAGTTGGACTCTAACATCTTTCTCCTTGAATCTGCCAGGCTCAGGGGTGACTTGTAAACAATACAACGGGCAATTGTGATGCTGGTGACTTACTGGGCATTGTCCTAAGATGCCATGTGGTTTCTACCTTGTTATTTGCCAATGGCCCTTGGAGCCCTGAACAATCACAGGGTGAGGCAGTTTAGGCCCCATGAAGAGGCCACATGCAGGTAGCCTGCCAGCTGAGATCCTCATCAGTGGCCAGCATCAACTGATGCTGGGGTGAAGGTGCTTCCTGGTGCTTCCAGCCTCCAGCGTCTGAGTTTTCAAAGACTAGGCCTTAGACATCAGGGAGCAGAGACGAGCGATTTTCTCAGCACTTTCCAAATTCTTAACCTGTGAATTGTTTTAAGCTACCAAATTTGCAGTAATTTATTAAGTGACAATAGTTATTGGAACAGGGTTCTAGTTAAGATACTAGTACATAGTAAAGACCAGATGAAAGAAAGTAATAACGTTTGCTGCTAGAAAAAAAACCTGTGAGAATTATTACTGTAACAGGGGTATTCTCTGGAGTGGCCACAGTAAACCGAGTCGCTGCCAGGAGACTCCGCCCCTCAGGCTTCTGCCACGCCTACTTAACTCTCAGACAATGAGAACTCAGTCTGGCATCCTCCCTCTTTTCTCCTGCCTGGAGGTTGCAGGGCCCAAGAGGTCCGAAATGGGAAATGGCTTCGTTGGCCTCCGGGGTTACCAGCTGTAGTGTGTCTGGGGGTCCTGGGCCTTGTTTGGGTGCAGTTTTCTTCCCTGCTGAGGGGGAGCTGCCCTCAAGCTGCTTAGGACCAGGCAGCTTTGCCTGGGTAAGAACAGCTCCTTAATCTCCTGCCCTAGGCTGCCTTTACATAACTGGCTGGACAGGGGTCAGCTTCATGGGTCACATTCTTTGTTGCCATTAAGCCAAGCCCTTCAGGTCTTAGAATTGGTTTAAGGCTGATTAGCTTATGAGGAAAGGGGAAATTTACATTTTGGGATTGGAGAATAAGATATTTAAATGGCTCTTAAGAATAAATTCTTTCTATCCATCTTGCTACTCAAAACGACGCCCTGGTGTGCTCTCTCCATCTCTTCCTCTGTTCCTCTCTCCCTCTTCTCACCCCCTCCCTCCCTCTCTCTATTTCTCCCTTCTGCTACTTTTGCTCTCAAATAACTTTCTCTCCCCTCTCCTCCTTTTCACTCCTCCCTCTTTCTGTGCCTTTTCACTCTTTCTTGCTCATTCTCCAAATTCCACCTTCTCTTTCCTATCCCATCCCTTCTCTGTGTCTCCATTTTCCTCTCTTTTTATCCCATCTCTGCCTTTTGCCCCTGTAGCAGTCATATCTGTTGCTATTCAGTTTCTTTGTTCCTGAATGGTAAAGCACATGTCTGTCTTTGAAGCTCACATCAGTGTGGTCCCCAAATGGTTACAGAGGGGGGCTGGAATTCTGGAACTTTGGTGGTTGTTTTTTCTTATATTCTGAGCAGTTTGGTGGAGGAGGTGTCCAGCAATGTGTTTAAAATCTTACAAAGCAAATCTCCCCTTGTGGGGGGGGCAGTGAACAAGGCAGAGTTCTACAGATGATTATCAACTCTTCGAAGGTGCTTGAAGAGCTTTGGACTTGGGGTGAAGATCTCCCACCAGCTGTGGGATCTTAGGCATGTATCTTTACCTCTCTGAGCCTGTTCCTCACCCTAAAATGGGATAATGACAGTCATCTTGCAGTCTACAGAGGACTATTATGAGGCTCACACAAGCTAATGAATGTGAAAGCATTTTGTAAAGTATAAAGTGCTATACAAATTTAAACCCTTTTTATTATTGTTGTTATCATGATCATAATTTTTATGTCCTGCTAATGCTCATCTTACAATTCATAAGTATTAAGAAGAATAAGCTTTAAGTGGAATGAAATCTTATTTCCCTCTTGTGCATGAATTTAAAGCATATGTATGGGAAATAAATTACATTTTGAGGGGCCTTTATTGAACCCCCTACTTCTGCCCCACTTTGGTCTATTTAGCCAGGCTGACCCTGCCTACATGTGGGGTTGGGAAAGCCAGGGGTAGCCCCACAGGCCTGGCCAAGCTGTTTTCTGGAGTGTGCCCACTATGTACACCCTTGCTCCTTGCATTTTGCCCCATTCCTGCATCTGCTTACTGTGGTGGAAGCCCAGCTTCGATTTTAGTCTCTGAGACAGAACAGCTTCTCTGAGCTTTTATCTGCTGCACTGTAGGACATAGCCAACCTCCTTTGGAGGTCTTCCTCCTCCTCCTTTCCTGTGCTGACAATGGTGCCGTCAGCCTCAGTCTCTTTGTCTCCCCCTTGTGGCAGGCCACAGCCAAGCCCACCTGGCTGCTGAATGAGGTCCTACTACCTAGGAAGTAAACCACCACCCCTTCAGGCACCTGTGGCTCCTCTGACTGCACACTTCTCCATCATTGCAGGCTGAGTTCAGCTGCTTCTAGGAGGAACAAAGGAGGTTCCTGGGATCTGCAGCCACATCACCTCCCACACTTGGCTTGCAGCTGCTTTGCTACCGAAACCAGCCTGTTGTAACTTTGTTTCAAGCCAAATCAGCATTCTCTCCAATCCTCAAGCCCATATTAGACATGCTCCTGAGAGGGAGGAAAGAGCCTTCCTTCCATTGACCTCCGGGCCTCACCTCCTGGGGCTGGGCCAACTTGTCCATCGTTTCTTCGGGTCTTTCTGGTACTCCTGGGTCCTGACTGCATGCCTTGGCCATTCTTGGCCCTCCCTGCTCTGAACCCTTGGGTAGCCATCCACTGGGTCTCTCAACCCCATTCCCACTTTGCTTCCAAGAGGAGCTATCACTTCGTTTTACAGGTGAAGGAAAATGAGAACCATGAATTTAAACAGCATGTCTGAGGTCTGAGGGCTCTTGGAGTGGTGGGACCAGAAGGGGAACCGAGGTGGAGGCAATCACCATCATGACAGCCACCATGACAGCTTCCATCTCTTTGGTCTCAGGAAAGTGATGGAAGTGTAATGTCACTGCTCTCGTGGAGGCCAGGGCCTAATGGAACAGAGTCATGCCAGCCAGCACCTGCTACAACCTGAGGCCCTGTGGGGCAAGGGAGACATTCACCCATAGCTTGGAAAATACAGAGGAACTAGTTAGTGAGTTGCTGATTTTGTCTGAAGAGCTGCTGCTGCTGCTGGTGATGTGGTGTGTGTGTGCTATACTTTTAGAAGAGGGCTATGAAACAACATTGTCAGTACTTCCCCAGGGGTAGGGACTTTAATGAGCAGACTCCCACAGCCCTGCAAATGGCAGACATTACTAGTCAGTCCTCGCCAACAATCCCAGATATGGCTTCAGAGTCCTTTGACAGAAAATTTCTGGATTTCTATACCTTTTGACTGAGGTTGGTGGACAAGCCAGGAGTCTTAGAAAAAAGCATGTCCTTTCTTGAATAGGTAATGGACTCAGAGAAGGGGCTGCCTCTGCATGTCACTAGGGCACTCGAGCACCTTGGACTCCACCAGGTCTACCTCTCTGAATCATCTTCTGTGTTCTGCTTTGAGGAATGGGTGATTATTGAGCTCTTGCCAGGTGCAGGTCCTGCGGCATGAACAGAGCGCTGACCTGCATCATCTTGCACCACCTGTGTGGTGGTCATGACCACTGCCACTTCACAGGGGAGGATGTGGAAATTAAAAATGGAAATAACTTGTTCAGGGTCACACAGTCAGGAAGTAATAGCAGGCACACCTGTGCTCAGGTCTTTCCCACCCTAGAGCCTATTACTTTCTTCTTCTTCTAAATTTATTACAAAAATTTTAAACATTTAAACCAGTTTCTGAGGAATATGAGGTATGCTGTCCCCACTCCCCAGTTGGGAAATGAAACAAAGCCTGCTTTATTTTTGCAGACTCCCATAGTGTTCTTCATAACAAGTAAATAAAAGAGATTTAATAAAGCAATTGAGCAGAGTTGAACATTTCTCAATGAAGCCAGCTTTTAGTGGAATTTTAAAATGAATTTTCTTCATAAATTGAAATCATGTCTTTGGATATTTCAGAGATTGCAGCAAGGATGGTCCATAGTTCACAGACCTGCTTGCCTGAGGAGTAATTTAATGCCACCAACATAGATCTCTATTTCTCTTTTTACCTTTAATCAATTTTAACAAGCCAGATGGTCATTGCAAATGCATCCTCCAGCATATCCTTTTGCTGCCTCTGCCACTCTCAGGAATTTATTTGAATTTGGTGCCTGGCAGCAATTCTGAAACCCTCTTATTCTCTGCCTTTACCTACCACCATTTGGGGTGCTCCTCATTATCAGTCACTGTACCTTCTCTGCTTCCAGTCCCACAATTGGATGAGCCTCTCCTATACCCCACACTCTCGCTCAGCACCCAGCATCACCAGCACAGCATACATATGCCTTACATTTGTTATTTATGTATGTAATTTCCACATTAGACCCAGCCTTGCTCATCTATAATCTATGTAACAGTAATTATCTTAACTGTGAATGTTGTACAGTTTCCAGGTACTTTTTCTAGTCATAATCTTATTTAATACCCACAATGTCTCTGAGGTATTTTTTGTTGTTGTTGTTGTATTCAATTTTATAGATGTGATCACAGAGACTTCAGAGAGGTGAGGCAACTTTTCATGAAGTCACACAGCTAGTTACAAGGTGTAGAGCAAATTTAATATTCCTGACCTTTTACTAGAATATAAAGTGTTCTATATATAATTTTAAAAACTGAGATGGGTGGCACATACCTATAATCCCAGTGACTAAGGAGGCTGATGCAGGACGATTGCAAGTTCAAAGTCAGCCTCAGCAACTTAGTGAGGTCCAAACAATTTAGAAAGACCCTGTTCCAAAATAAAAATTAAAAAAAGGACTGGGGATGTTGCTCAGTGGTTTAGCACCCTTAGGTTCAATCCTTGGTAGAAACAAAACAAACAAAAGATAACAACCCCCCCCCAAATAAACTGAGATGGGTTACAGTTTTATTTAAACTTCCAAAGAGCAATTCCTTTATTGTATAAATACTTATTGATCACCTGTTTTGCCAGGAATTATCCTGGGCCTTGGAGAGACATTGGTGAACACAATAAAGAAGGTTCTAGTCTCATGGGACTTGAAGTGTAGTCGGGAGAACAATAATAAATCAATAGGCAAATAAACAAGATGCAGTAGGTTGGATAATCCCTCCCCTGCAAGATATCCACATCCATAACCCTGGAACCTGTGACAGTTACCTTACATGGCAAAGGCACCTTGCAGATATAATCATGTTCAGGGCTTTGAGATAGGGGATGAAACTGGATTGTCTAGGAGGGCCCAGGGTAGCAATGAAAGTCCTGAGAAAGGTGAGGCAGTAGGACCAGAGTCAGAGAAGAAGATGATGATGGTGGAAGCAGAGGCCAAATGGATGCAATTGATAGCTTTGAGGATGGGAGAGGATAAAAGCCACAGAACTAAAGCAGCCTCTAGACCCTGGCAAGATAAGGAAATGGATTCCCCAGAAGCCTGCAGAAGGAATGCAGCCCTACCTACCCACTTTAGACTTCTGACTTCCGGAACTATTGGAGAATAAATCTAGGCTGCTTCAAGGCAAGAAGTGTGTGGTAATTTGTTACAGCTACAGTAGGAAATGAATACATACGGCAATTACAGATGACGATCAAAGCTATGAGTAAAAGAGACATTTTGCTGAGATGACAACTGGAGAAGACCCCAATGAAGAAAGGATGAGGGGAGCAGCCCCAGGAAGAGCATGCCAAGCAGAGGGAACTGCAGGTGCGAAGGCCCAGAGGAGGAGCAACAAAGCTAGGGCTATTGCGGTGAGACTTTAGTGAAGGAGAGTAGGGTGGTGTGAAGGGAGGCTGGAGAGTCAGGCCAGAGAGAAGTCCGACTGGGCCTGGTAGGCCATAGTGAGAGACTTGGAATTTTACTAGAGAAAGTGGGCAGCTCTTGAAGAATGTTAAACAGGGAGAGAGATAAATTGTCATTGCATTGCCCAGAGTTCCTACCACGAGGAAGGTGCTTTCTTGGGGTCAGGGGAAAGCTTAGAGCTGGTTGAGGGCATTCACTTCTACGTTAGCACCTGTGCTCCACCACGTTTTCAGAACAGACCCAGTCTGCCCTGAGAAGTATGGGGCTCCCTTTCTGCCTACCTGGCACTCCAGTTCTTCACTGGACAGCTGCCCCTGCATACACTGTGGGCAGGAGACAATGCTGTGAGCTTGGGCATGATCTGTTACCATGAGGGCTGACCTGGGACATGGAGGGGACTCAGTATGAGTCTGGGGTCAGAACTTTCCATTTGAGGGTCTCTATAAATGTTTTTCTTAATATTTGCTTCTGTCTTTAATGTAAGCTCTGTGAAGTCAAGGGTCATCTGTACTTTTATCCTATTTTTTCAGCTTCAGCACATAGTAGGTACTCAATAAGCATCTGTTGAAAGCAAGCATAATTGGAAGGAAGGGATGTTAATAAAGTAGTCCTCTTTCTCTGTAGGAATCAAAAAAAAAAAAAAAGGAAGAGGACTAACAAGCAGGAAAACACAAACATCAAAACAACCTCTGCTCGGTTCTGCTAAGATGGTTGTTTTGAAAATATGAATTTGTTCTAGTGAAACTTATGCTAAGCAACAACACGAGCAGAAGGCAACTTCCCACCATGAACAGCATGAGGTGAATGCCGAGATCCAGCTGAACAGTGCTTTGCAGTTCTACACAGCACACACACGTGTGTGTACATCAAACTTCCGCCAGCCACTTTGTCTCAGTGCTTGCCATACACACCACACCTGTCCACATCTGGCCTCCAGTGTCCTTTCCAGTTTCGGAGGGTACTGCTGCCATTGCCAGTAACTTACAGTCCTGATGCCCACTTCTACCAGCAAGCTTCAGGCCTTGCTCAAGGTAAAGTGCCATAGTTACTATAGTATTTCACCATTTCCTATGCTGTTGTATCCATTAGGTTATCATCCCTTTTTTTTTTTTTAACAAAATGTGTCATTGGTGAGGTTTTTTAGATTTGTGCCCCAACTCCATTTTCCTGATAAATTCTGTTTTTTTTTCTTTGTGGATAAATTTGCATAGCACAGTGATTTTTCAGAACACATATGTGGCACGATAGCAGAACTGACTGTACTTTCTTCTGTCTGCAGCAGCAGGAAAACAAGAAAATATACACAGTGATTAGTGAGAAATCAAATCAAACCAACATGTACTAAAAGTGATTCATGATGTCCTTCTGGTACACGGGACAATCCTCTTATTAGTTATTTATTTTATCACCCCAAAATTATTTATTGAATGCCTACTATGTGTCTGGTCTTGAGATACACACTGATGAGACAGCAGAGAACAAAATTAGAGTCTTAGAAATTCTCAGGGTTGTGAGAAAATAATATATAAACCAAAAACAATGTTCATTTACCTTTATTGTAGGCTTACTACATATTGGACCCTATTATTGGTTCTTAAAATACATCGTTTTACTAAGTCCTAATTGATAGGTGTTACCAAAAAGTGAGGTGGGCATTGCTGCTCTCGCCATTTTCAAGATGAGGACACTGAGCAGTGAGCAGCGGAGCTGGCCCTTGCAGCCGGGCAGTGTGACCCCACAGCCTGTGCTCTTGAATGCTCTTGCTGACATCTGCCACCCTGCCTGTTTGCTTGCTTCCAGTGGTGAGGAACGCAGTGCCTTTCTGTCTTTGGAGAAGGGTGGAGAGCAACTTGTCCCATCTTTGGCAGTCTATCAAAGGGCGGGAAAAAAATACATCATGGCTGCCACTAGAGTTCATTGTAGGGGGAGAATTGTGTTTATTTAAGAAAATAACTTGGAGCCACTTCCTCTGGGAGTACACAGGAAGATGAGAGGCGATCTGAAAAGACATTAAGCTATATGTTTGGCATGAGGTTTTAATAGAAATTTATGGGGAGGAGAAAGGAGAAGGGAGCAGGGGGAAGAATACAAGCACCCTTGGGAAACAGTGGCCAGTGAGGAGGTTCTGTGGATGAGGTGGCCATAGGCTTCCATGGCCAGGGAAGCCGTTGACATCGATCTTCTTGCTGCTTTGTTATCACCCAGACCTCCATCATATCTATGTGCACCTGGCAGAAGATCAGAGCTCAAGGTCATGTTTTCAACTCAGCTAGAATAGAGCACACATGGGTGGGAAGGGCCCTGGGACAAGCCCAGGAGGTGAAGGCCAATTATTGCCATCTTCTTCAGTCAGTCAAGGGCAGCCATAGCCGTTGCAGAGGTGGAAGGACAAGAGAACAGCTACACATTAGAATCCCCCTAAGTTCTGGGTAACTGGCAGACACCTGGTGAGTGCTCAGGTCTAAATTAGGGATGTTCAGGTTCATTTTTTACACAGTTCTTCAAAGACTAAGAAACCTCAGATGGCCTTTGGGTTACAGTTGTTAGGAGCCAGGGCTCTGGTCAGGGAGCTCATCTGAATTCCAGTATGGTGCTTACTGACTGACTAGGACCAGCCCTCTTAACCTGGCTGTGCCTCAGCTGCTCTCGCCTTTAGCCTGGGGATGACCTTCCCTACCCTGCGGGGTTATTTTGAGGAATGAATAGTATGTTTAGCACAATGCCTGACATCATCATCAATCAATCAATGGTGACCATAACCAGCTCCAATGCTGGAGTGTAAACAGCAAGGACTTCAACTTAGACCAATGTTAAAATCCAGCTCCACTGGCTCCCAGGTCTGTTTAGCTGAACATGTGACTGGACTTCTCTGGCTCTCAGCAAAATAGGGAAAGATGACCTAGCTGGGAGCCTGTGAGGACTAAATAAGAGAGCAGAGCATGCCTCACACTCACCTGGGCACGCAGCAGGCCAAGGCGAATCTGTGGGCTGCCCTTTGTGAATTAGTGAAAGGTGCCCCTTCCTTTGAGTGATACAACCTACAGGTTTCAGGCCCACTCCCCACGCTGGCCTGGGAACCTTTGTGAAGTGTACATCTGAAGGCCTGCTGACCATGGGAGGCTGCTGGAACTGTGTTAATTAGTATTCTTGTGCCTTGGATTTGCTGCTTTCTGCTTTTGTTCTGGTTCAAGACTGTTCCAAGTTTCAATGAAAGCACTTAAGCCCCTTCTTAATTTTCTCCCTCCTGGCTCCAGCTGTCCTCCTTATGACCTGGTTTCTCTACCCCTTTTCCCCCCCACACCCTGGCTCCGGCAGGACCCTGGCCACTGTGCAGCTGGATGGGAGACCACTCATCTGGGGGGCTGGCTCAAGGACCTCCTTTGGCCTTGCAGGCCCACCGGGGTTCTGGAACAGCCTCTGTGGAGGTAATCTAGTGCTTTAATTGCCAACAGCAGTCAGAAGGAAGCAGATGATCAAGGCCCATAAAGGGCGCCAATCCTCAGGAGAGCTGGGCTGGCCGCAGAGCCCTTGAAGGTTATTTTTAGTGCTCGGCCTCAGAGGTGCCAGGACAAGATGCCAAGCTGGAAGGCAGTCTGCCCACCTAGGGCCAGACTCCAAGGGGCCTGTCTGAGATTCTCAGCTCGGCCTTTTGTGGCTGATCTCCCTGCCTGGCGAGATAGCCAGTCCTTGCTTATGGTGCAGCCATCCCTCTGGAGGAAGCCAGAGTGGCTGAGAGGACAGGAGTCACTGTGCCTGGGCTGGCGACAGAAGCGGGGTGCTCTACTCAAGGATAATCTTAGCACCAGGGCACTCAGCTCTCATGTTGCTCCCATTGTATGGGCAAGGAGTTTGAGCACCCCAAGTATGAAATAACCTTCTTAAGCTCATTCTCCTGGAAAATTCTCACTGATGTCTTTATTGTCACTGCTAAAAATTCAGCAGAGTGGTGAAGGAAGGGTACAATCAGAGTCCCTGCTTCTCCATCTCTCGCTGGTTATATGCTCTTAGACTAGTTCCTTACCCTCTCTGGGTCCCTGCTTCTGATCTGTAAAGTGGGAATAAGAGGAGTGCCCCACATTGGATGATTGACAAGTCACATAGAGGAAGCACCAGGAACTCTTGTCATTATGCTTGGCTCATAGAAACTATTGAGCAATCATTAGCTATTGATGATGTTACTTCTATCACTGGGCCATCAGCACTTGACAGGTATTCCAGCTAATCTTTAGAATTTAGCAAGGCATTATTTTCCCACCTTTCAGTGGGGAAGCTGAGTCCCAGAGAGATGAAAGGAATCCCTGAGAGAACATAGCTAGGAAGCTAGGACCTTGAACTCAAGCTCTGCCCTCCACGAAGGTATTTCTCGAGTTTTCTACGTGCTGTGTTCCTGAGAGTCTGAGCACAGGAGATAGATGTCAACGTAGTGATAAAGTGTGTGTGTGTGTGTGTGTGTGTGTGTGTATGTGTATGTGTCTGTGTGTAACCTGTTAGAAGGACTGATTGGGAGGAAGAGGAAAAGAACCATGGCCCAGCAAGCAGAGCTGTCCCCCAATTACTCCCTCGTGGCTTTCAGGGTGTCCTAAGAGAAATTGTGAGAGAAGGTACCTTAGAGTCATTCCAAGTGGGACCTCCCCGGCTGGTACTTAGGGTCACTTGCAAATCCTGACCTGACCCTGTGGTATGACCCTGTGACATGCAGGGGCTCTCCCTCTAGGTGGTTCTACTTGAATCAACATGGCTTCCCAAGCCTCATGTTATGAGTTGTGTCTCTCCGCCCTGCTTACTTTGCTCTATTCCTGACCATTTTGTCTTCTAAACAATTCTCATATGCACCTGGACTAGGAGTTTGGGAATACAGAGAAAAGATGTATCGAGTCGCAAAAGAGAGACCAGGCACTAGGTTGGAATGCAGGAAACACCCATGAACTGTTGGGATGCAAAGGAAGCAGCTTATGAGCAACCCGGCCCACATCCCATCCTGCAAAATCTAACGCAATGTCAGGGCAATGTGCAAGTGCAAGGAAAACTGACCCGAAGTCCAACAACTCTGCCCTGGAACCATCTCTAGTCCAGCTGCCAGCTTCTGTTCCTCTTTAACAGTGGAGCTCTGGACAAAGCCACTGCTACTCTTGAGATAGCCCACACTCTCCTTTGAATGTGTCTGTGCTTTCCTAACAAAATGTCTATATGCGCCTCTAACTGAGGTGTACATAAATTCATTTGGGCAATGTGTGTTAAGAACCCCACTCATCCTGAGCTGAGTTCCCCTTTCTAGGAACCCCTTGCACCTCCTCCAGTGATACACCCTTTTCTCTCCAGCCCTCAGCCACAACCCTGATTTCAATCTGCTTCTCTTGGCAGGATTACTGTCACAGCCAGGTAGCTGGTCTTGCTGACATGGGGTGGGGTAGCACCCTGAATTCACAGGGATGGCTTGAGATGGTGGCCTCCTCTAATGCCAGTTTCATGGATCACTTCCTTCTCACGTCTCTTCATAAGCTTCCCAAGCTAGGAAGATTCACATGTTGAGCTGGCTCTCACCCTGGACAGCCCCATCTGTAGCTCCTATCCTACTCCACAAGCTACACTGGTGGGACCTAAAAGCTCCCAAAGGTGAGTCCCAGGAAATAGGTTTCTAGACTGTCAATTGGCAGGGAAATTAGTATGAGAAAAATACTGGCTGTGGCTGGGCAAGTTCATTTGTTGTGGAACTTCTCAGAGCCTCGATTATGCTAATTTCCAATGTAAGCGCTTTCCAGTGAACCATAGGCAAGGCTGCTTGGAGACAGCATGGACAAGGGCTGAGACTGAGGTCACACTCCCTCCACCTCTGGCACTGCTGTATGTGCTCTGGTTCTATTAACTCATTGGGTGCCACAGCACTAGGAATCAGGCTCTGTGGTGACCCTTGCTGAGAACACTGAGTTACAGAGGAGTTAAGCAGCTGGGGAGTCACCCAGCTAGTCAGCAGAGAAGTTGATTCCCACACAGATGGCTGCTCTGAAATCACAATCACTGCCCAAGACCCTGGGAGGACTTCATATGATCTGGCATTGTGATAAGCACTTTATGTTATTTCATTTGGCCCTCCCACTGTTATTGGAAAAGAATGAAGAGAACACAGCTAGCCAAGAGGTGCCTGAGGTGACCTTTGAACTCTAGATTTTGAGTGACTTGTGGATCTCTAGACTGGATAGAGCAAGTAATCCTTATGTCAGGGGGCATCTCACAGTGTATAAAATATGCACTAGAAATGCTGTTTTGGCTGTCTGGAAGTATTCACCACTGCCAAATTATACTATCTGCTTCTGGACACTGGGACGCTGCCCATGCTGTTCCCTGGAACTGGGGCTCCCTCTTTTTCACTCTCCAGTGCTCCAGGCACCTAGGAAGAGCTAAAATAAAGTCTCATCTCTTCAGTCTCCTGGATTTTCCTCTTCCAAGCAGCTGTTCTCTTGTCTGTGCTTCCAGGGCATGCTATGCAAAAATTGTGTGGCTGTTGCAGTTACACTATAAATTCTTTCATTCATGCATTCTGTCTCTCATTCATTCACCCTTTCATTCATTTACTTAACAAATATTTATTGATCAACTATTAAATCCTGGTCTTTTTTCAGGTCCTAGGGATATAATAGTGAACCAAGCAGATACCAAGGTAGGCCCTTGTGGAATTTACACTGTAGTGGAAGAGTGGAAGCACTCAAAACAGTGGATAAACTATATTTAGCAGTTTTGAAGGTGAAGGAAGATAGGAAGGAATGGCGGTGGGAAAGAGTCTCACTTTTAGATGGGGCAAGACTTGAGCTTCCGGCATGGGCTTTAGTGAGCAGAGGGAGCCTGCAGAAGTCTCAGAAGGCACAAGACAGGTGGAGCAAAGGGATGTGCGGACTTGCTGCAGGATGCACAGTTCCCTTAGCTGGACCCTGGGTGGCTTCAGGGTGGGGGAGAGGACAGCATGGGAGATGCTGGAGGGAAGTTTGTTAATTCAGTTTGCTTAAGGGAAGTTTCACACTTACCCAATGTGTTATATCCAAACTTTCCATTAGCAATATCAGAAAGAGAAACTTAATTACAAACTAAAATACGTGTGACCACTAATCAAATGACCGGCATCTGAGAACCCTGAGAGCAAAGAGAGCCCATGCAGACGGTTAGGGATGTGCTTAACTTCACCTTGGGCAGTCCCTGTCCCTTCTTAGCCCCTGTTTTGTTACCTCTGGCTTCACATTGCTTTGGTTAGGAGACCTTTTCTGGTCTCTCCTTTGAACGTGGTATTGAGTCAGACAATGGATGTATCTTTAAAAAAACAAAATAAGGAGCTGGAGCAGTGGCTCAGCAGTACTTGTCTGGCATTTGCAGGGACCCAGGCTTAAACCCCAGCATCACGGACACAATGAAATGTAAGAAGAACAGAGCCCACATGAAAACATAAAGTTGATTCTCTTTCTCTCTCTCTCTTCTCTCTCTCTCCTTCTCTCTTTAAAAAACAACATAGAAGGAGGAGTCCAGTGTTGACAAATGCTAGTTTTCACAGAAGCTCTATCATCCCCTGGTAGTAACCAAATCCATCATGTCTGTGTGCTCTTGGGAATTTCTTTCTATTATTTGTGACAGTAGCATTATAATTTGGCCACTACAAGCTCCATTTTTAGGGGTTGGAGAAACTCTCAGAAAGGCAAATTCATTTGCCCCAGGGCACAGAGCTAGTGAGAGGAGGACCCAGGATTCTAATTTCACCATTGGGTAGCACCTTGTGCTGATTTCTCAGCTGCAGAGAGGGGCAAGGCTGAGGCCAAAGCTCAGCTCACAGACAGGGATAAAATGAAGCCAAAGACAACATGAAATCAAACAAAGGTCCTCAGCCAAACGTTGCAGTGAGCCTGGAACAAGGTGCACCTCAAAGGGGAAGGAGAGTGTGACAGGGGTATGATGGGGATGGGAGGGATGAACTGTAGGCCATGCCTGGAGACCAGGGCTGGGGTCTAAGGTTTCAGGCCAGTTCAGGATGGACAGCTCCAGGTGCAGCTGCAAGTTGTGCTGGGCAGAGAGGCACATGATGAGTCCTTTCCAGTGTGTTTGTGGGTGACAAAAGGCCAAGGGAGTCAGCCTCCTCTAATATAATATTACAATAAACATCAAGGACCCTTCAAAACAAAAGAGAAAAGAATATAAAGGAAGAGAGAGAGCAGAAAATCATTTTATTTATTAGAATACAGTATGTGTATGTACATATTTTAATAAATATATTAGATAAAGTATTAAAGGGCCTTAACAAAACTATCTTTATTAATATTTCTACACTAGTGATAAGATAGATGGATTGGAATTAGATATGGAAAAATGTAATATTCTGCAAAGGAAACTCTGGGGAGACCAGAGGAGTTATGAAGGTCATTTCTCATTAAGGGTGAACTTTTCTGTTCTTTCCTCTACTGACTTCATCCTAACTAAGCCTCTGCCAGAGCAGCAATTCTCTGCTTTTTTAGTGTGCTGGAGATGGGCTGTGTCACCCAATGCCCTCCTCGTCTAGTCAGTGCAAGCCGTTTTTAGCTCTTCCAAACAACTAATGGGGATGGAGTCTCTTTTCTGGGTAGTGGGCTTTTTATTGGCTGTTTCAGCTGCTCTGAAGTGCAAGCAGCAGATTTATTCTGCAGCTCTTGGATGCCTGGGGTGGGCAAAATGGTTTTCACTCAACTCAGGCCTCAGGAAGAAGTAAAGATTGCTGGATTCTAGAGGTGGCAGGTACCTTGGGAGGACTGGAGAGTTTGAAGTTGACCTGAATCCCCGAGACACAGACTTATTGGCTGTAAAATGAGCATGAGATTGCTTACCCCATAGACATGTTGCTGTCTGTCAAGTGTCCATAATGGAGTCAGGAACATTCAAGAAAGAAGTGAGAAAACATTGGTGTGCTTCCCACTAGAGCAAATGTTTGCTGAATGAATGACTTAGTGTATATGGAATATTTAGCAGAGGACATTATTGCTGGGGAGAGGTAGGAGTTGACTTGTGTTCTCCCATAAGGAAAATGTTGGAATTCTAAATCTAAGTACCTCAAATTAGGACCTTATTTTAAGATAGGGTTTTTATAGGGGAGATCAAATTAAAACAAGGTTATTAGGTGGGTCTTAATTTAATGTGCTTGGTTCATTATGAAAAGGACAAATAAAGACAGACAGATAGACACACACACACACACACATCCCAGTATGTGAAAATGAAGGCAGGGATCAGGGTGTTGTATACAATCCAAAGAATGCCAAAGAGGCATGGGATAGATTCCACCTTACAACCCATCAGGAGAAACCAACCCTGATGACACTGTACTGGTAGAGTTCTAGCCTATATATGCATGAGACAGTGCATTTTCATTGTGAAACCACCCAGTTTGTGGTACTTTGTTATGACAGCCCTGGGAATCTACTACAAGGAACATGAATGAAATGGTATGGTATGCAAATCTCTGGCTCTGATCTGGCATAGAATGCAAGCTTAGTGAGTACTTCTAAAATGAATCAATGAGGGATTGGAGTGGTGGCTCAGCAGTTGAGGTGTTTTTGAGGTGAGGACCCAGGTTGGAACCCCAGCACCCCATAACCAACTAAATGCCAGAGAAACAAAGGGCAGATGAAAAAATAAAGTTGATTCTCTCTCTCTCTCTCCCTCTTTCTAAATAAAATAAAATAAAATAAAATGAATCAATGAAAGAACACAGAGAAGACACCTCACATGCTGTCTAGCATGTAGTAGGTGCTCTTAATACTTGACAGAAGAATGAATGAGTTTATAAATAAAGCGTATATCCCAGAGCTTAGCATATGGCAAATGTTCAGTGAATATTTATTAATTGAATGGTCTTCAGAACTAACATTTATATTTATGACCATGAGCCAGATGGTACTCCAAGAGATTGACATGTATGCAATCCTCTTTAAATCCTCACAACCAGCCTATAAATTATACCATTTTAAAAATGAGGAAACTGAGGGACAGAGAATACTGAGCCATGGAGTTGCCTTTCAGGTCTGATATTAGGACCAGTGTGTCTACCATTTGGCACTATTTTGAATAATACATGTGAAGAGTGGGTCCCATAGTAGGTGCTCAGCTCCAAGCCAGAGAGTGGACAAAGAAGGAGTTAAGCAGGGAGGGCAGGGCTGGACACAGTGGCCTTACAGCAGAGGTGGCCTCATGTTCGCTCTTTTCCTAAGTTCTGATTCAGACTCAGTTTCTGCAGACCTCTGGGGCTTCCTGCTCCTGAAGGGCAGGAGAAACTGAGCCCACCTGGAATCGGTGGGGCCTTTCTCTGAGTGGAGACCCTTCTGTGTCTGTCCTCACCCCTCCTCCCTGTCCTACTGGGTTTAGAGGAAGCCAGCTTGGTGCTGAAGAGGATTGTGAAGCCCAGAGAATGTCAAAGCCTTATGCTGTCTGTCAGAGGGTTGGCAGCACAGAGTGTCCGCACCTCTACTCCATAATTCATCCCAAGCCGAGTGTGTAGTGCTGACTCTGCGCTTCCCGCCGCAGGGCCGCTGGCTACTGCTCACTCGCTTTCCCAGATGCACCCGGCCTGCGCCAAGTCCCAGTCATGGCAGTGATTTACGGTGTCACGGGCGGTGTCCTCCACCCTGACCACTGCTCTTGGCCACATGTTTAATTATTTAAACAGATTTTACATTTTACGAGCATGCCCTCAGGCCTGGCAGAGGAAAGAGAGCCTTAGGAGAAAAAAATCTTTGCTTGAAACATTAACTTGAAATATGCAAGGACAGAGTACAGGAACGCTACATATTCCTCAGTGTGAGTGTGGCCTTCAAGGCCCTTCTAGCTGCCTGGTTTGATCAGCTCTATCATGTGTTGCTTTTCTCCCCCTCCCCTGCAAAGAACAGGTTTTCCCCTCACTGTGGAACAAAATAACACTTGACCATGTTTGTAAGTTTACCATTTTGTTTCTGCTAGCCAGCCCATCTGTAATGCACATGCAAGATGTGTACACATACACACACACACACACACACACACACTCACCTACTCATTCACACTCATAGGACTTCTATGTTCATGCAGTAGTGAACAAACTCAAAATCCCCTACCCTTATGGAGTGTCCATTCTATAGCAGGAGACCTTCTTTTATTAGATCAGTCACCATGCCTCTTCTCCTGCCTGCCTTGACCTTGCAGGTGTCATTCATGTGACCTTCTGTAGTTGTGTATTAGAGCACAAGCCCACAGTGCTGATGTGCTGGTGAACATGAGGCTCCTTCTCTTGGGCTGTAAGCTCTCTGAGGGTGGAGACTGTCAAGTTCTGTTTCTGACCAGCACCTGGAACCATGCTTGACCAGATCATGTGCTTATTGCATGGATGGCTGTTGGAAGATGCCCCTGCTTCTCCTCTCTGGCTAGGATACTCCCTGTGTATTCTACTCTCCCATTTCCTGGTTGATTTTATTGCTCGTTCACTCAATCACTTACTTGCATTCAACATATTTATTTATTTATTTGATACCAAAGAGTGAACCTAGGGATGCTTATGTAACATCCCCAGCCTGTTTTTTTTTTAATTTTTAAATTTTGAGGCAGGGTCTTACTAAGTTGCTTAGGGCCTTGTCAACTTGCTGAGGCTGGCTTTGAGCTTGCCATCCTCCTGCCTTAGCCTCCTGAGCTACTGAGATTAGAGGTGTGCACCACTGCACCCAGCATTCAATATATTTATTGAGCATCACTGCATGTAAGGCCCTTTGTTTAGGTGCTGGAGATAGTTGATAGAGACAGAGAGGGCTCCTGTCCTTGGAATACGTGGAGACAGGTGGTAAATAGCTGTTTGATGGATGCCAGCTTCTCAAACAGCTGTAGGAAGCCATCAGGCCTCAGGGCCATGGCACACCCAGGCAGGGCCTGTGAGAATCTGCCCTAAATCTCAGGTCATTCGTCTGTGTTTTTCCTCCTTGGTTCAGAGGACGACGCTGGAGAAAATGAATATCACCAATCTTCTTCTCCACTGCTCTCTACCTCAATGTAAACTGGGGATAACAAAGTCCAAGGCTATTAAAATAATAATGCAAATGATCCATATTTTTCTTCTTAAAAGCACTTCTGGATCATCCGATTAATCTTTTCAGTACCCATGTGTGTAGGTAAGTATAAATTTTTGCTTATAGATGAAGAAACTGAAACATGAGGTGATTAAACTATTGGCCTGAGACTATAGAGAAGGCAAGATTTTGAGCAGGGATTGGATTCATTATTCCTCAGTTATTTTGAACAATTTTTAGAATCCAGAGGTTATATCCTCTGGGCATGTGCTAGGGATTGAAGCTGATTTGCCTTGATGGGACCGCACAGCCAACAGTGACATGTGAGAGCCAGTTAGGTGTACACTCAACTTAAGGTTCTGTGACCTTTGGCAAATAGTTTAAGCTCTATTTACTACAATTTTCTCATCTATAAAATGGAGATAATAATTTTGTTGCAGGGTTATGAGGGTGAAAACAAATTAGATTATATGTGTATAGTGCTAAGCATGATGCAGGATTCTTTGTTATATATAGAAACAGAAGAATTTGAAGTTGTCAGGGTCTTGGAGCTGCAAATCACCTCCACCACCATCACCAACTCCATCACCTACACCACCATCATTATCACCATCATCACTATCACCTCCACCCATCACCATCTCCTCCATATCTTCCACCATCACTACTATCACCACAACCACACCACCTCCACACCATCACCACCTTTCTCACCACCACCACCATCATTATCACCATCATCACTATCACTTCCACCACCATCACCACCTCCTCCATCTCCTCCACCATCACCACTACCACTACAACCACACCACCTCCACACTATCACCATCACCACCACCACCTCTACCACTATTATGACACATCACTATCACCACCACCACCACCACCTCCATCACCTCTACCACCATCATTTAAGACCACCATCACTACCATCTCCACCACCATCACCATCTTCTTCATCTCCACCACCATCACTAATTTCTCCATCTCCTCCATCATCACCACTATTACCACAACCACATCACCTCCACCATCATCACCACCATCACCACCACCACCTCCAATGCCATTACCACCATCACCACCACCACCATCACTACAACCTCCACCTCCACTTCCACCACCACCACCAAGTATTTGTACAATCTTTGTCTTGGCCCAGACTGTGTTAGGCACTGTGAATTTTTGTGGATTACAAAAGCAGTAGAGGATGCCTTTTCTTCCTAAAGATACACTGAGACATTCTCCTTTTCTTCCTTCTAATCATCATCTACCATCTTTTGGACATTTGATATATTCCAGACTTAGAGGTGTCTTGAGGTTCATTATAAGGTGCCTCACCATTATAATTTGGTAACCACTCCTAGATCATGTCATCCAATTGATTTCTGCCTCCATGAACAAACTGCAGGTGTCTGTCCTGGAGGATACAGAATTATGGTGAATGCGGACCCTGCTCTCTGAGGGCTCCAGCTGAGGAGGCATCCATTCTTTCCAGTCCCATTATAGTCATGAATACTCTAAATCTACACCGTCAATTTGACCCAGGTGTTGGTTATTTAGGAGTATTAGTGCACCCAGCAAGGAAGAGTTGCAATTAGTCTGGATACACTGTGGATGGTGCCAGGAGGTAACATGCAATCTTTGGTTTAATACTCACAACAATCCTATGAAGCAAGAACAGCTATCACCCCAATTTTGTAGGTGAGGAAACTAAGGTCCAAATAGAGAAATAATTTTTGCAAGGTTCCATAATCAAATACATAGATGGCCAGTCCTGATTTTGGTATGATTGAGAAGAGATTTGGGTCTAAAGACAGATTAGAAAGTAATAAATCAAGCCAGGTTCAGAATCTAGCTTCGTAATGTGTTGTATGGATTTTTAGTCTGTCACTGAGCTTTCTGTACAACTTGAGTAGACTACCAAGCATTCTTAGTCTCCATTACAGACCCAGACTGTGTTAGGCACTGTGGGAGTGACAAAGGTAGCAGAGGTTGCCTTTTTATTAAATTGAGACAGAAACATTCAAATTGGGCAAGGTGCTTGGAGAGGCTGGTAATCATTATTAGTGTCATCACCACCATCCAACATCTTTTGGGCGCTTGGCATTATTCTAACTATAAAGTTGTTTGTCATAGACTATCCCACTGAATCCTCATAAAATCTCTATGAATAGGCATTTCCACTTCCCCATTTTAGAGGTAAGAAAATGGAGGCATCCAGGCAGCTCACCAGGGATACATAGCTCATGCCAGTTCACAGAGCTAGGCCGTATGAGAGCTGGGTTTTAATTCCCGGAGCTGAAGGACGCTGGCTGCCACTCTTGGTGGAGTCCTTTTCTGGAAACCTTCTGTCTTATCGCCTCTCTCAGTGCTCCAGCCAGCTTTCTCCTTCAGTAAGAAAGATAATTAATAGCTGCGAAGTTGGAAAAGTCACTCTTTGGTTTACATGCTCTCACAAGGCTATCTTGAGTGGGTGCTTAACCTCTGTCTACACCTCTACTTCCTCACTGCTTATGTGTGCCTGCCTCCTGGGTTGTGTCTGTATTATTAATGATGGCAGAGTGATTGAACACACTGCAGAGATTCATGAGATGCGAAGTACAATTCATCTCCAGAACCATTCAACAGGGCCACATGGAGTTGAAGGACTTTGGGGACTCTCCTTTATGCAGGGCCTTGGCTTAAAGTGCACAAATAAGCATACATTCTGGAGAAAATTGTGTTCAACCTTTGGATATCTCGTGGATTAAACATCCTTTCCTTGATTACCCAGGCTGTTAGAAAGTTCTCAGAAGTTATGGCTCTGTGACTGAGGCAGAATGACATACTGTTCAAGTGCCAACCTTCCTTCTGGTATCATTTTGCTTCCCAAGTAATTAATTTTCTCCAAACCTCAGTTGTCCTATTTGTAAGATGGGGATAGATATGAAGACCTCTTGATTGGGTATGTAAGGAGTCCATCTGCCCTAGCTCACATAGAGTCATGTATCAAACCCTGAGGTCCAGAATATGGAAAAGAGAAGGTTTAGAGATGACCAGTCTCCTTCTCAAGCTGCTAGGAACTGTCAGTGGTATTTCAGGATCAAAGTCACAGAATAAATGTGGCACAACTTTGATATAAGTGTCTAGAAATAAAACTTTCAAATTTTGATGTGGTACATGCATAACCAATATCAGGGAATGTTTTCTTTCCATGTTAGCTAAATTTAAGCTCCCTTCCTCCCAAAGAATAAAAAACTAGAGTGAAAAGATAGTTTGGCACTTGGCTGTGATTAAATTGCATCCGGCTTTCCCTGACTTCCATGACGTCTCTAATGCCCTCTCTGGGTTGTCCAGTAAGACCAAGTGTTTGACTTTTACTAAAACTCCCGGGAAGCAGCCTCTTGAACTATCTTTTCATGTTTGCATATAACTTCCTAACTCATACAAAGTGATTAGCTTAACCATCAGGAATTTCTCTCTGACTTGCATATGGGGAAAGTATCCCCTTTCCCAAGGAATGTCCATTTATTTTCCTGCTGCACTAAGGAGCCCTGTCTAAAACAATCATATTCCTACTTCTGCTCTGGTAGGCTGGAAGCCCAAGTTTTGCATATATTTGTCCTCTTCTATTTTAATTAAGTGAGCTATTTTTCTTTCCTTCTTGATTCTGTTTCTTATTATTTTTATTGTTTATTGAAAATGTCTTTCTTATTTTTTTGTAACTTTCTTCAAATCCTTTCTAGAGTTAGGTAGCATGTAAGTCAACTCAAGAACTTATATGATGCCCAAGAGGCTGGTCTTGTGAAAATTCTAAGTGGGCCAGGTTCCCCTCACCCCATGCCACTCCCACTCCCTTTTCCTACCTGTATTCTTTCTGGTCACTGTAATAAGGCCCTCATGGCCCTTGCCCAAACTCCCCTCTGGACCCCTTCCACCTTCTTCCCTGACTCCTCATCCTTTATGATCTTGATAAATCATCCTGGAAAAGTCACAAATGGAGAGGTGCTAACAGCTCCCATAGAGCAAAAAGACATCCAAAACTCCTCTTGAACATCAGCCTTGACTTTTAACATCATCAGAGATGGTACAGAGCACTCAGGATAAGGAACTGCAAATGGGAGATCCCGAGAGGGGATTCATGGAAAGCCACCAATGTAAAAAGGGTGATAACACAGGGTGGGGAAGGGAAGAGTTGGGGAGTAGAGTTTGAACAGGGTGGAGGGGTGGGCTGACCTGAGGGATGGGAACACACGGAGGAGGGAAGACAGTGACCAGCTGAGCTGGTAGGCCCAGGCTGACTGAAGAGCTAGTGTTACCATTTTGAAGTAAGTTGAGAAAGATGGGACTTTTTTTGTGTTGGATTTTTAAAAATTATAATATTGAAAAATCGTGTTTAAAACAAAGCCACTGAAAACAGCTCAAGGAACAACCATCAAACATTAAAAGTCAAGCTAGACTTAAGAAACCCTTTGCTAGCCAGTTGTGATGGCATATACCTGTAATTCCAGTGGCTCAGGAGGCTGAGGCAGGAGAATCACAAGTTCAAAGCCAGCAACTTAGGCCCTAAACAACTTATCACTAAGTTGTTTAGCCCCTGTCTCTAAATAAAAAGGGCTGGGAATGTGAATCAGTGGCTAAATGCCTCTAGGTGCAGTCCGTGGTACCAAAAATACATAAATAAATATTAAATTAGAATAAATTAAAGCTAAAATGCTTTTAATATATATGTTTACAAGTTCCCACCTTTTTTTGTTGTGTGTGTGTGTTTGTTGTGTGTCTCCCTGTCTCTCAATTGTCATGTCACAAGTGCTCAAGCGTTTTGTTTTGTCTTGGGGTGGACAGAGGGTATGAATGAGTGGATAACTGAATGATAGCTCATTTTGACCAGGTTCACTGTCAGACCACCTTCCTTGGCAGTAAGAGACCAAGGGTGGAAAGATAGGACCTGACACAGTTGCTAAAGGGCAGTTCTGCCAAATCCTGTCAACCTTAGCAGTCTGAAAATATTTCCTGTCTCTTCAATTTTGGAAAGAATGACATGGGACACAAATCCCCCTTTCTGCTCTTCAGTGCATGCATATTGACATCCTACTGTGTGCTGGGGAGACTTTGGCATCAAAGACTTGTAGCTTTACCCCTTGTGATAGAGGAAAACCAGAGTCCAGAGAGGTAGCTTGATGACCATTGAAGTCACAGAGCCAGTAAGAATAACAGCGAATATTAGAATCCAGGCCTTCAGATGTTTGGTTGAAGAAAACTTGAGTGCCTGGGCCTGAGAAGGCATATGAGAAGTCACATTTATTGAGCATCTACTACCTGTCAGACACAATGCGAGGCATTTTACTACTGTTGCTACTACTACTATAGAAGTACTGCCAACATCAGTGATTTCTTAGCGAATACCTGCTACATGCTAGGCACTACGCTAAGTGCTCATATACATTTTGTCCTTCTTTACATAGCCCTCGAGGTGAATATTATTACTCCTGTTTCTACACATGGGCAATCAGCCTCCACCAGCTAACTAGGTCACCCAAGGACACACAGCTTGGAAATGTGGGAACAGGAATAGGAATGAACCCAGAGTTAAGTGACTGTAAAATCCAAAGTACTTCCTGATTCCTTCCTTTCTTCCCAGGAGGAGTCCTCACTCAACTCCAGCCTTTGAGAAGTCCCATGGTAGGTGATCACAGTTCAGGTTGTGGGTACAAGATGTCCCTTTCTGAGATGTGTTTTCTTGTTCATCTCTCCACTGCACTTCCTGCTCTTCTGGTCCAGATGCATGCATCATGTGCTGCGAAGCAATGCTTTGGTCAACACCAGACCATACATATGATGGTGGTTCCATACGATTATATTGTCTCGTGATGTCATAGCCATCTTTGACTACATATATTCTATGATGTTCATACAAAAATAAAATTGCCTAATGACACATTTATCAAATGATGGGGATCATCATTAAATATTGCACAGCTGATCTTTGGAGGAGGACAGAGCAGCAACATGGAAGGAAGGCGCATGAGGAAGTGTCAGCTCAAATCCTGCCATAATTCTGCACACCATGGCAGGGTCAAGCAAATTCTCTAAGTTCTCTGAGCTTCACTATGCTTGACTGTTAAAGAGGAACTGATAATATCCATGCCTGAGGGTCAGATACAAACACATTAAATATTAACTCACAGTATTCGTGTAGGAAGTGGTAGCCAATATTTTGGAGGAGGAGGAATCCCCACAGTGGAGGCTAACAGCTTTCTGGGGACCCTGGGGTAAGAGCAGGAGTTAGGAGACCTGGGGTGTGAGGAGAGCAGCCCTTCTGGGTGCCTGCGTATGTGCGTGTTTGCCTGATCTTGGTTTGAGCTATTCTGTACTAACGTGAAAAGTCTCTAGCTCTGTCAGGAAGCAATGGACTCGGTTTATTTTAACTATTTAACAATTGGAGACCCACACAGGTGTGGTTGCTGTTTGCCACAAGGAGCACAGAAGGCTAGTGGAGTGATCCCCAAACCTGGCTGAGCATAGGACCTGGGAGCTTCCAAAAAAACCCAGATCCCCAAGCACCACCCTGGAGAATTTGATAAAAGGCCCTGGGTTGGAATCAGGTATCTCGCTTTATTTCTATCTTGCTTTATTTCTAGAAGGCTTTTCCTGCACTTCTATTGGGTAACCAGGTCAGGAACCACTGGAATGGTGGGCGGGTCACACATAGGAACCAGACTTGGGTTTGAAGTTCTCTGTACCATGGAGAGCCCAGAGAGCAGCAGCTCTGACATGTCATCACATTTGCCTCCCAGAGCCCCTTTGGTGAGTATCAGTTTGCTCCTCTCACAGAGGGCTTCGAGAGGTCATGAGCAGGGTAGAGGCTCACCCTGCTTTTCTGTCATGGCCACCTGAGTGGGTCTCCCAACATAAGACATACTAGCATGACGGTGCTGCAAGCCAGCATCATTGGGACATACCCCTCTGAAAACAATGACCATTCATTTAAGAAAGTAAATTGCAATCGGCGCATTTTCAGTCTGCAACAATAAAGAATAATTTCTCTTCCTTGTGTACAAGAGCTCCAATTATGATTTAATTCAATCCCGATTAACTATGCTTTGATGGCATTTCCATTATATAAAAAATAAACGTATTAGCCAAGCATAATGCGTTTTGACTATAGTTCTGATGCTAATAAGGAGGCTGCTTGGTGACTATGATCCCACACTGCATTCTACAGTTGTAAAGAATGAGAGGAATAAAAGGGATGAAGCAGATACGTGAGACATCCCACATGAGCGGGGCATTGTGGCTTGGGGGTGGGCTCTTCAGGGGTTGCTCTCGTGGCCTCTGTCTGAGATGCCCTCTGGAAGTGCTTGTGGGCAGGTCGTGAAGGCTGCTCTGCCTCCTGGGCTGAAGTCCTGGGCTGAACTCCTGCTCAGGGAGTGGGGTGGGCATGGAGCTGACTACACCTCCACCCTAGGGTCAGCAGGCCAGTGAGGCTTGTCCTCATCCTGCCAGTGAAAACAAGGCCTCCCCTTCCTCCTGGACTCTGTCACTGTCTACGTAACCAGCAGCCTCTGCTTCAGCTGCTGACTCCTGCCCACCTGGTCTCCAACTGGGTAATTGTTATGGTTTGGATTGAGGTGTCCCCCCAAAGTGCATGTGTGAGACAATGCAAGAAGGCTTAGAGGAGAAACGATTGTGTTATGAGAGTCTTAACCCAGTCAGGGAATTAATCCCCTGAAAGGGATTTACTGGATGGTAACTGAAGGCTGTAGGATGTGGCTGGAGATGGGTCATTGGAGGTATGCTTTTTGGGAATAAATTTTGTATCTGGCTCTCTCTGCTTCCTGATTCCATGTCCCCAGCTGCTTTCCTTTGCTACACCTTTCCACCATGGTGTCCTACCTGACCTCCCGCCCAGAGCCATGCAGTTGATCATCTATGAACTGAAACCTCTGAAACTCTGAGCCCCAAATAAACATTTCCTCCTCTCTAATTGTTCTTGTCAGGTCTTTTGGTCACAGCAGTGAAAAAAGTTGCCTGAAATAATAATGCTCTTGAGATGTTTAAAACTGAGTCTTCACATACCCTCAACACATCTGCACAGTTAGTGACTGCTTGTGCTCCATCCACCCCGCATCCTTTCATTTCTGAAGAAGAGGGCTGGTCAGTGGTCAGGGCGAGCCCCTATCCAGACACTTGTTTCACAGACATCTTTCTTCAGCGGTCACCTGAGGTAGCTTTCCTTGGAAGAGGCAACTGCGGGCCTGCGACTGCTTGCTTTCTCTCCTCTCTTCTCTTTGGCAAGGGGTTGAACTGGGCTGGCTTCCTCTCCCTGGACTGGGCCAGTGGGAGGTGCTGGCTGGAGGTGGGAGGGCCAGTCTCTATTTGTGGCTTCCACCGGAAAACCCATCCCTGGAGGTAGGGAAACCTCTCTTTGCTGTTAATCTTTCAGGAACCTCATTCTTCCATGTTTGGGTTCTCTGTGCCTAGCTCCTGTGTAACCAATACTTTACAATACATTCCCTGTGTTCTGAGAAGTCTCTCTCTCTAGCTGAAACTGAAGCTTCCAGAGGTTAAGTAACCACCCAGAAAAAAGCCGTCAACCCTTCAATGTGTCTCTATCCAGGTTTTCAAAAGTGTATACTGATTAATTTTCTGTTTGAATTTTGCATCTCTCTCTCTAGATATGAATAATTAAAACGCAATTAGGTCATGTGCATATGGTTTGATCTACTGTTTATTTATTGTGAAAATTTTATTTTCTCATTTAATTTCAAAAATATATTCAATGACTATTTAATATTCAGTTATAAAGATCTAATATAATTTATTTGTATACTCTTCAGTTATTGAGCACTTGGATCTCTTTACTTATTCCCTTATATAGATAATTACATGGAGTAACAAACAACGAGGGAAGAGTTCCAATCTCATGCCATTAGCGTCAAGGAATTATTCTGTGCCCACTGGTGTGGTCTTAACTCAAGCCATAGCTGAGAAGCCAGATAGAGAAAGGCAATACCATATTTGGATGGTAAAGGCAGCCCCTACTTACTATCCCAGGATCTTAACATCTAAGCTATTCAGATAGCTTTCTCTGGCTCACCATTTTTCTATGACACTATGTCTATGCTGTGAAACACTTTAGGAAGCAGTGCCTGAGACCTCCAAGAGGGGCCTAGCATGGCAAGACTGCAGCTATTAATGTAGAGCTTGCAGATGAACAGATATGAAATATAGGAAGTCAAGGAGAACTTAGTTGTACTTTATAGAAATAGAAAGTCTCATCAGAACTACCTATTACAAGCAGGAGAAAGATGAATAGCAACCATATGACAGCTAAGCAAAGTCCCTACCCATTGCCCTCAGGAAGGAAGGAGGGACAGAGAGAAGGATGGGAAAAAAAGGAGGTGTATGGCTTGCAAAAGACAAATGACAAATCTATCCTGAAAGAAAATGTACCTTAAGAGAAAAAGAAAACTTCCAATGTGTATTGCATTATAGATGAACTTAATAACAATCTGAATTCCATGAAACAAGGACTCCACAGTGAGAAATGAGGTGACAACTCAACTCAATGAGATTAAAAGAGAGTTCACAATGCTTAGAAAATTGAGGGAAAACTATACTATTACAGAAAAAAAAAATAAATTAAAAACAAAAGAACTAAATTGGACAGCTGAAAATTGTATCATTGATATAGAAAAAAATGTTTGTTGTAATAGTGAGAGCTAAGGAAAAGAACAGAAAATAAGATTGCTGGGAAAAGGATAAGACACATGAAGGGCACAGTGGATTACAGAATAAGGATCATTGGCCTCTCTGCTGAAGAGCTCTGGATAAGTGGAGCAGAAAATATGTCTCATCTATTTTCTGAGAATTGAAAGGACAAACCACATTCCAGAGAAAACAATAGATCAGCATGATAAACAAGACAGAATAAACTCTTAATACCAAATTTGAATAATGAAGAAATCATTGTTTTTGGCATCCAAACAGAAAAACAAATCAAGTTCAAAGAGGGAAATCAAGCTGACCTCAAACTTTACCACAGAAGCGTTCAATGCCTAGAACATTCTCAGGGAATGACGGAGGAACTAAACGGAATCCTGGAAAGGCAAAAAGTAAGCAGCGGAGCTTGAGATACAAGGACGCAGCCTCCAGGAGCCCTTCCAGAGAAGACAACTCAGCTGCAGCCTGGGCGTCAAAGGGGGGAATGCAGAAGGCGCAGCAGAAGGGCTGGAACCGCGCTCCACGTGGTGCAGAAGGCCACGCGGCTACTGTCCCTTACGTGCAACTGAGGGCCACGCTTTTAGAAATTCAGAGCTACAAGTGTAAACCTTTGTCTGAAAACCAAAGTTGGTTGCTGATAGAATTCAGTCAATGTGTGAACCAATGCAAAGAATTATAGACTTGAGATGATTTGATGGAAGTCTAGTTTAGCAAAAAAAAAAAAAAAAAAAAAGAAAGAAAGAAGTAAGCAAAAGATTTTAAAAACAAAACCAAAACTAAAACTAAATAGCGCCATGCATTATGGTTACATTGCAAAATTTAAATATTATAAATGTTGGCAAAATCAAATTATCAATACACCTGGAAAACCGTGAACTAAGGCAAGGAAGAAGGTGGCATTATAAAAGTGCTAATTTTTGAGGCTGGAGAGGTGGCTCTGTGGTTATGGCACTTGCCTGGCATGCACAAGTAAGTGGTTTTAAACACACACAATGAAGTGTTGGAGCAACATGAGAAACTAAATGAGATTGATGAGATTGATTCTCCCTCTCTTTCTCACTGTCCCTCTTTCTAAAAATCAAACAAACAAAAAAGTGCTTATCTTTCATGGCAAAGATTGATACTGTTTAAAATAAGATCAACAAATTAAAAACATTTTTTTTCAGTACTCGGAATTACACCCAGAGGTACTTAAACTCTGAGCCACATCCACAGTCAACCCCCCATTTTTTTACGTTGAGACAGGACTTCACTAAGCTTCTTAGGGCCTCACCAGGTTGCTGAGGCTGGCTCTGAACTTGCCAGCCTCCTGTCTCAGCCTCCCGAGCTGCTGGGATTACAGGCATCAGCTAACTTGACTCAACTATGCCCAACTTGACTCAAAATTCTTAGAATCTTTTTCAAAGTATTTTTCTTAAAGGGGATTTCTTATTTTATGTATATATTTATTACTGAATTTTATCCCCCTAAATAGATATATTGCAGTCCAAACCCTCAATACCTCAGAATTGCCCCTGTGTGGAGATGGGGTCTTTACACAGGTAACCAAATTCAACTGAATTCATTAGGGTATGTGGCCTCCCTCTCTGCCTTATTTCCTAATTTTCCATGTGTGTTGGTAATTTGATTTTTTTAGCATTTATAATATAACTGCTGTTCTTATGGAAAGGGGGAGATCTGGACAGGGACTAGCACATAGGGAGTATGGTGATCTATAACACCTGAGGCCACCAGGCGAGAGGGAAACCTGGCCCTTTCATTGTGCCTGTAGAGGAAGACTGACCCAGCTGGCAAAATAATTTGAGTATTGTGAGAAAATAAATTTAAATTTCTGTTGTTCTAAGCCACCTAATTTGTGGCATTTTATTACAGAAGCTCTAGAAAATTAATTCAATATTTTTAAAGGGTATGTTTTAAATGAAATCTTTAATGATAAAGAGATTTGTCTGGGGCTGGAGCAGTGGCTCAGTGGTTTCGGCGCTTGCCTGGCAAGCGTAAGGACCCAGATTCAAACTCCAGCACCACGTACACAACTAAGTGTTGGAGCAATGAAGGCCATTACTAATCCTCCAGTATGACTTCAATTTCCTTTTTTTTGTCTGTATAAAGTAAGTGGAATAGTGTTTTTCTAGTTATAGCATTATATGGAGCTATTTTATGAACTTATTTCCATCTGTCCTCCCCTATCCATTTTCTTTTCTTTTATAGATTTTTTTTAAAGAGAGAGAAAGAGAGTGAGAATCAATTTTATTTGTTTTTTTATTTTTGTTTTTATTTTCTGACATTTAGTTGTGTATGTGGTGCTGGGATTCGAACCCAGGTCCTGGTGCACGCCAGTCAAGTGATCTACTGCTAAACCATAGCTCTCGCCCTTTACTTAACTATTTTCTATCTACAGCTTTGGAAACAAATCTGAAACATTGTCACCTTATTTGAAATGATGATTATTATTGTATAAGATTTGGGTTGATTGCTTTGCTTTTTTATACTCCATATTGTTTAAAATGTTTTTCCTTGAGTATAAATACTTTATCTACAAATTAATATTGCAATGAAAAATCCTCATATGTCTGTTTATCTCAATTTTTGAAAGCTGTGGAATCTTAGGTGGTATTTGTATAGTTTTAGACACTTGATATGTATGATTAAAGTCCTATGTAGAATACAATTTACAGCCACAGAGACAATGTGTTACAATACCTGCCTTATACTATTGTGGCTCTGAACATTACTATTAAAACAACAGTTTGATGGGCTGAAAGCATTTTAATCTGCCTTTCTTTAATTGCTGAAGAGGTTGAACGTTTTTCAACTCTAGGGAATTCTTGTATTTCTTGCTCTGTGTTTTTATTTCTATACCCTCTCTGTGACTGTTTTTTACTTATTACAAGTACATCATACATGCATACCCATACACGTGCACAACCATCTGTCCTATTAGTTGCTAATATTCTGTTAGTCTATGCTTTGCTTTTTAATTTTATTCTTTGATGCTTTGAAATGTTCATAAATTTTTAATTTTTTAGTCAGATATTTTATTTGCCTCTCATTTCTCTTATTGATTTTGATTGATTACTTTTTTGGCATGTTTTATCCTTTTTTATGTGTACATCATATCCTTTCAACTGCTCTGACTATTCCTTGAAGGTAATATTTCTCATCTTTCCCCTGCCCCAGTACATTTTTTTCCTTATTGCTTTAGCCATTTTTAAGCGTAAAACTTAGTGACTTTCAGTATGTTCCCAATTTTGTTCAACCATCACCAATAATTCCAGAACATCTACATTATACGAAAAATAAACCTATATCTACATAGTCCCTTCCCACCCCTAGTCCCTAGCAACTACTAATCTGCTGTCTTTCTCTAGGAATTTTCCTGGTTTGGATGTCTCATGGAAATAGAATCATGCAATATATTACCTTGTGTGTCTGACTTCGTTCAATGTTTATCCATGTTACAGCACCGATTAGTATATTTCATGGTATGGTCATACTACATTTTGTTTATCCATTCATCAGTTCTGAGCATTTTGATTATTCCCACTTTTTGGCTATTATAAATAAAAGCCAAACAGCTATGAAAATTTGGATGCATGTTTTTGTTTGAACACCTGTTTTTTATTCTATTGAGTAGATGCTTCGGAAGGGATTACGGGACCACATGGGAAGCCTATGTTAAACGCCTTGAGGAACTGCCAAACCATTTTCCATAATGTCAGAAGCATTTTCCATTCCTGCCAGCAATGTATGAGGTTCCAATTTCATCATATCCTTCTAAAAACTTATTTTCCACTTCTTAACACTTGTAAACATCCTGGTGGATGTGCAGGGGTATCTCACTGTGGTTTCCATCTGCATTTCCTTAGTGACCAATGATGTCCAGCATTTTCTCTTGTGATTTTTTTCTTACCATTTGTGTCTTCTTTGAAGAGTCCTAAGCCTATTTTATAAATTGAGTCATTTGTCTTTCTGTTGTAGAGTTGGAAGAGTTCTTTGTGTACTGTACATACTAAATCCTTATCAAATACATGATTTTCAAATCGTTTCTAGGTTTTCTTTTCACTTTCTTGATAATGTTCTTGGATATGTAGAAGTTTTTAATTTTGACAAAGTCAAGTGTATCTGGTTTTTCTTTTTTGCCTGTGATTTTGTTATCAGCAAGAATCTTTGATAAATCCGAAGTTACAAAGATTTATTGCTGATTTTCTCTGAAATTGCAGGTCTAAATTGCTCTTACTGCCCTCCTTTTGATTTCTCTCTCTCTCTTTTTTGGTAAGTGGCTACCACTAGGCCCAGCATCATTTGTTGAAGAGATAATTCTTTTCTCCATTCCCCAAAGATCTTGGAACTCTTGCTGAAAGTCAGTTAACTGTGGATGAACTCATGTTTATTCCTGGATGTTCAGTTTTATTGCATTGATCTATATGCCTGTCCTATGGCTGTGCCACTTCAACTCGATTACCATTACTTTAGAGTAAGTTTTGGAATCAAGGAGTGGGAGTCTTCCCACTTTTTCTCTCAACATTGTTTTGGTTATTCTTGGTCCCTTACAATTCCACATAAATTTTAAGATCATTGTGTCTACTTCTACAAAGTAAGTGACTGGGATTCTAAAAGAGACTGTTATAGCGTCCCTCAATCTGGGAAGTATTGACATCCTAACCAAAATTGTCTTCTTTTTTTTTTTCTTAAAGAGAGAAGGTTGGGGGGGGGGATCAACTTTATTTAGTTTTTCATGTGGCTTTCATTGCTCTGACACTTCACTGTGTACATGGTGCTGGGGTTCGAACCTGCGTCCTCACGCATACCAGGCAAGTGCTGTAACCGTTGAGCCAAAATTGTCTTCTGATCCATGAATATGGGATGTCCTCTCATTTCTTTAGCTCTTCTTTAATTTCTTTTAACAGTGTCTGTAGTTTTGGTAGTTTTTCAGAGTACACTTATTAAATTAATTCCTGTACATTTTATTATTTTTGACTCTATGGTAAATGGAAATATTTTCTTAATTTTATTTTTGGATTGTTCAGTAAAAATTTTAGGGAAATTCAATTATTTGCTGTATATTGATTGTGTGCCCTGCACTCTTGCTGGAATCATTTATCAGTCATAAATGACTAATGGATTCCTTACTAATTTTAAAGTGGGTTCTTTACGATTTTCTTTAAAATGCCATAGTTTAACTTCTTCCTTTCCAATTTTGATGTCTTTCTCCTTCTTGTCTAATTGTTCTGACTAGGACTTCTAATACTATGTTAAATTGAAGTGGTAAACATGACCTTAAAGATGGTGTCTAGTCATTCACCATTATGAATGATATTAACCATAGGTGTTACTTAGATGCTCTTTATCAGGGTGAAGAAGGTCCCTCCAATTCTTTTTTTTTCCTGTGGTACTGGGTTCAAGCCCACAGCCTGCACATGTTAGGCAAGTGCCCCACCACTGAGCTACATCCCCAGTACATTGTAATTTTTTTCCTATGTTTTACTTTTTTAATGACAAAAAGTTACTGGAGTTTTTCAAATACTTTTTCTTATGTTGAACTGACCTGGAATTCCTAGAAAAAATGTACCTGATAAGTTATGGAATATGATCCTTTTAATAAGCTGCTCTATTTTATTAGGATTTTCCATCTATTTTCATAAAAGCTGGTAGTGTTTTCTTATTATGTCTTTACCTGGCTTTGGTATTAGGTTATTAATGTCCTTGTAGGATAACTTAGGAGATGTTCTCTTCTCTATTTTTGGAAGAGTTTGAGCAAGACTGGTGTTAATTTTTTAAATACTTATGCACTAGTTAAGCCATCTGGACCTGTTATTTATTTTTTCTGTTCAAAGTTTTTTGTTTTGTTTTTGAATTTCTGATTAAGGCTTTTAACTTGTTATGGATCTATTCATGTTTTCTCTTTCCTCTTAAGTCAATTTTTTTTCCACATTTATTAGAAGTATATTGCGATATAGGATACAGATGAGGGGGAAACATTGTCAAAACTGTAGCAATCAATGTGTAAACTTTGATAACCAGGGGTAATGCTAACACATAGATAAGCTACTATGGGTTTCATAACTCTTAAGTCAATTTTAATAGTTGAATGCTTCTGGAAATTTATCCAATTCATGTAGATTATCTAAGTTATTGGCATAGAGATATTTGCATTATTCTTCTATAATCCTTTTTTTTAAGAGAGAGGGACAGAGAGAGAGAGAGAGAGAGAGAAAGGTGGAAATGGAGAATCAATTTTTATTTACTTTTCCATGTGGCTTTCATTGCTCTGAGACTTTGTTGTGTACATGGTGCTGGGGTTTTAACTCTCGTACTCACACATGCCAAGCAAGCACTATAACTGCTGAGCCACCACTCCAGTCCCTTCTTTAATCCTTTCTGTAAGACCGGTAAAAATGTTCTCGATTTTATTCCAGATTTTAGTAATTTCAGTTTTCTATTTTTCTTAGTACAGTTAAATGATGAATCAACTTTATTGAAATTTTCAAAGAATCAAATTTTTGTTTCATTGATTATTATTTTTCTGTTTTTTTATTTTATCTCTGCTGTAATCGTCAACATTTCCTTCTTTCTGCCAGCTTTACATATAGTTAGCACTTCTTTTTCTAGTTGCTCAAGTTACACAGTTAGCTTATTTATTTGAGATCTTTCTTCTTCTTTTAATATAAGCATTTTAAAGGTATTAATTTTCTGCTGAAAACTGCTTTCATTATACCCCAGGAGTTTTGGTATGTTTTGTTTTTAATTTTCATTGATTTTGAAGTTGTTTCTAGTTTCTTTTTGTGACTTCTTCTTTGACCCACTGGTTATTTAAGAGTGGGTTCTTTAATATCTACTTTTTTTTTTTAAAGAGAGAGGGCCACAGAGAGAGAGAGACAATTAGTTTCATTTAGTTTTTCATATGGCCTTCATTGCTCTGACACTTTGTTGTGTACATGGTGCTGGGGATTGAACTCACGTACTTGTGCATGCCAGGCAAACACTGTAACCACTGAGCCACTGCTATCTACATATTTTTTAAGTTTCCACATTTGCTTCTGTTATTCATATGTATTTCACGGTGATCAGAGAAGAATCTCCGAATCTCACTATAGAACAGCGACTGATTTTTGTGTGTTGATGTTGAATACTGCAACTTCGCTGAATTCCTAATTCCTAGAAGTCTTCTGTTGGAGTTTATTTGGGTCTTCTACATGTAGGATCATTTCATCAATCCTTTAATTTCCTTCTGTTGCCTGGTTGCTCTGGCTAGAGTTTCAATAACTATGTTGAATAGAACTGGCAAGAACGGGCATCCTTGTCTTGTTCTGACAAATGGATAAAGAAAATATGGCATATATATGCAATGAAGTTTTACTCAGTCATATAAAAGAACAAAATTATGATATTTGCTGGATGGAACAGAAAAACATCATGCTGAGTGAAATAAGCCATAATCAAAAAGTCAAAGGTTGAATGTTTTCTGACATAGGGAGAAGATAGAAAGAAATAAAGAAGTGAAAATATGGAAGTAACAAAAAGAGGGTGATCCCATGAAAACAGTGGAGTGGATGAAGGAGATTGAGGTGGAAGGATGGAAACAGGGAAAAACTGCAGAATGAAATTGACCAAATTATGTTATGTTATACATATATATATATATATATATATATATATATATATATATATGTATTACGGTGAATTTCAACTTCATATGTATCTATAAAGCACCAATTTAAAAAAAAACAATAAATAAAGGAAGACTAGTAGACGAAGGAGGAGGGTAGGGAAAATGGAAATATTGGGAACTGAAATGGAACAAATTATATTCCATTCATATATGAATATGCCAAAGTGAATTCCACTATTATGTAAAAGTGTAATGCACTAATTAAAGCATTAAAACTACTTTGAACCCATATTTTCTTATCTGCAAAATGGGTTAATGATTGATGTCTTTCAGTGATAAAGCTCCTCACAGTGGCCATGGCTCAAAAAATGGGGAATTTCAGTTTGCTTTGGCTATAAGAAGCCACAGCTCACCCCTTGTGGAAACTACTATGATCCAGGCACTGCACTGATTGTCAAGATTCAAGGCTTTTATCCACTACCCTTCCCATTTGACCTAGATTGGTCTGTTATTGAGAATCAAGTTGCCTCTGTTTTCTTCACTGGTGTACCTGTAGTCTAGCTGTTCTTTCTACCTAAAATTGTTTTCTTATTTTGCCAGATATATTTGTCAAAAGCCCATCAACATATGAAAAAATGTTTAACATCTCTAGTAATCAGAGAAACGCAAATCAAAACTACCTTAACATTTCATTTCTAGTCAGAATGGCAAAGATTAAGAATATGAACAACAACAAATGCCGGTGAGGTTCTAGTGAGAAAGGAAAACTTGTACACTGTTGGTGGGTCTGCAGATTAGTACAATCACTCTGGAAAGCAGTATGGATATTCCTCCAAAAACTATGGAAGGAACCGCCATATGATCCAGCTATCCCATTCCTGGAGATCTTCCCTAAAGATCTCAAATCAGCATCCTACAACGACACAGCCACATCAATGTTTGAAGCAGCACAATTCACAATAGCTAAGTTATGGAATCAGCCCAGATGCCAATCATTAGATGAATGGATTAAGAAATTGTGGTTCTACTCAGCTATTAAGAAGTATGAAATTATGGTATTTGCCAGTAAATGGATGCAAATGGAAAATGTCAGGCTAAGTGCAATTAGCCAAACTCAGAAACTCAAAGGTCAAATGTTTTCTCTCATATGTGGAAGGTAGAGTAAAATAAAAGAAAGGGGGAGGGAAGGATAAGATTACATAAAGAATTATTTAAATACAATTAATAGATGAACTAAAGGAAGTCTAATAGAACAGAGGAAAGAGAAGGGGAGAAGACAGGAAGGATGGGAGGGATAAAGGGAGATAAAATGTATATTTCTCACCTCTAATATGCAAAATAATTCCCACACAATCAATAGAAACTGGAAAAGTAAAAACACAAAAACAAAAGGAGATATGTAGAGGAACAGGACCTGTGGGGGAATGGGAGTGGAGAAGTACTGAGGAGGGACATTGGGCAAATTATATTGTTATATTGTGTGCATGTATGCAAATGTAAAAATAAATCCCATGATTATGTGCAACAATAAAAAATGGAAAAAATTCTATCAACCCCATCAAAATCCAATGACATTCTTCACAGAACTAGAAAAAACCGGCCTAAAATTTACTTGGAAGAATAAAAGACCCAGAAGCAGAGTTATAGTGGCAAAAACTGCATGGTACTGGCATTAAAATAGACACATAGCTATATTAAGATATCACCTCACACCAGTCAGAATGGCAAAGATGAAGAAAATATACAATAATAGATGCTGGAGGGGCTGTGGAGAGATAGGCACACTAACACACTGTTGGTGGAGCTGCAGACTGGTACAGCCCCTCTGGAAAGCAGTGTGGAGAATGCTCAAAAAACTAGGGATGAGCCCACCATATGACCCTGCTATTCCTCTCCTGGGTATTTTTCCAGGGGATTTAGAATCAGCACATTATAGTGACACAGCAATATCTATGTTCATAGCAGCACAATTTACAATTGCTAGATTATGGAAACAACCCAGATGTCCCTCACTGGGTGAATGGATCCAAAAACTGTGGTACTTAAATAACATGGAATTTTACACAGCAATTAGAAACAATGATATTGCAGCCTTTGAAGGTAAATGGATGGCTATGGAAGAAATTATGCTGAGTAAAATCAGCTTAACCCAGAGAACCATGGGTCGAATGTCTCCATTTATCTGTGGAGGCTGGATCTAGACCCTGGCCATTGAGAAAGGTGGTTGATTATCATGTTTTAAATCCAGATAAGGTGTAATGTTACACAACCTAGTACGTTTTTAGAGATATTGTGGGAAGGGGAAGGGAGGGATAAGGGTGGGTAATTGGGGGGGCTCTCCTGGGGGTAAATCTAATATGCAGAATCTATTCACATTTTATATTATTTTGTTAAAAACTTGTATGGTTGTTCAATAATAAATTTCTCAATTAAAAAAATAGACACATAGACCAATGGTACAGAATAGAAAACACAGAGGGAAGCCCACACCGCTAATGTCATCTCATTCTTCACAAAGGTGCTAAAAACATACATTAGA